>NW_019167877.1:0-39841 GCF_002303985.1 Durio zibethinus | reverse complement strand
TTTATGACAAAATAAAAAGGTCGTAACGATTTTAAATAGATAATTGTTCAAATAGTCATAACTATTTAAACTTGTTTAGTAAAAAGATTTAATTTTTCAAATCTTTTGCTTATTAATTTTTCAAATATTAATAAATTAGTATTATTTTATTTTGATTAAGCTTGTATAAACTGAAGCATTATTATATGACTAAACCAAAGGTCAAAACGATTTGAAATAGATAATTATTCTAGTAGCTTAACTATTTGAACTGGTTCGACAAACATTTCTTTTTTAATCTCTTATTAATTTTTAGAATATTATTAAATTAATATTATTTTTATCTAAAAAACCTTGTATGATTAGAAACAATTTTTTTATGACAAAATAAGGATCATAACTATTGAAGATTGATATTTGTTCAAATAGTCATAACTTATTGAATTGGTGCCAAAAACAACTTAGTTTTTAAATCTCTTGCATTACTAATTTTCAAAATATTTAGTGAAGTAGTATTATTTGATTTCGGATAAGTTTTTTTGAACTAAAACAAATGTTTTATGACAAAACAAAAGGGTCGTAATGACTTTAAATAGATAATTTTTTAAATAGTCAATCTATTTCAACTTGTTGATAAACAATTTTTTTAATCTCCTACTCATTAATTTTTCATATGTTAATAAATTGCTATTATTTTGTTTTGAATAAGCTTGTATGAACTGAAATAATATTCGTATGACTAAACTAAAGGTCAGAACAATTTGAAATAAATAATTTTCTAATAGCTTAACTATTTGGAATCGATTTGACAAACACATTTATTTTTAAAATCTTTTATTAATTTTTGGAATATTATTAATTTAATATTATTTTAATCTGAATAAGCTGTATAAAAGAAACAAACTATTTTATGACAAAATAAAGATCATAATTATTTAAGATAAATAATTGTTTAAATAATCATAATAGTTTGAACTGTTTTCATAAACATATTTAGTTTTAAATCTCTTATAAATTTCAAAATATTAATAGATTAGTATTATTTTATTCTAAATAATTTTGCACAAATAGAAACAATTGTTTTATGATAAAACAAAAGATCATAATGATTTAAATAGATAATTGTTCAAATTGACATAACTATTTGATCTTGTTCAGTAAATAGATTTAGTTTTTAAATCTCCTACCTATTAATTTTTAGAATACTAATAAATTAGTATTTTTTTATTCCCAATAAACTTGTATGAATAGAAATAATTGTTTTATGACAAAACAAAAGATCATAACTATTTTAAATAAACAATTGTTCAACAGTCATAACTATTTAAAGTTGCTCGCTAAACGAATTTATTTTTAAATCTTTTACTTATCAATTTTGGAATATAATAAACTAGTATTATTTTATTTCAAATAGGCTTGTATGAATAGAAACAATTGGTTTCTAACAAAATAAAAGGTCATAAACTATTGGAAATAGATAATTGATCAAATAGTCATAACTATTTGAATATGTTCAAAAAACTTTTTTTTTAATTTTTACTTATTAATTTTGGAATATTAAAAAAATTGTATTATTTTATTTAAAATAAGCTTGTATGAATAAAAAAATTGTTTTATAACAAAACAAAAAGTTATAGCAATTTGATATAGATAATTGTTCAAACAATCATAACTATTTGAACTTGTTTAGTAAACAAATTCATTTTTTAAATCTCTTGCTTATTAATTTTTGGAATATTAATAAATTAGAATTATCTTATTTTAGATAAGCTTGTACGAATAGAAACAATTGTTTTGCAATAAAACAAATGGTCATAATAATTTGAAATAGATAATTGTTCAGACAGTCATAACTATTTGCACTCATCAGGCTAACAAATTCATTTTTTAAATCCGTTACTTTTTAATTTTTAGAATGTTAATAAATTAGGCATTACTTTATTTTGAATAAGACTGTATGAATAGAAACAATTTTTTATGACAAAACAAATAGTCATCATGATTTAAAGTAAATAATGGTTCAAATAGTTATAACTAATTGAACTGTTTAGTAAACAAATTTATTTTTTAAATCTCTTACTTCTTAATTTTCAAAATATTAATAAATTAGTATTATTTTATTCCAAATAAAGTTATATGAACAAAAGCATTTGTTTTATGACAAAACAAAAGGTTATAATAATTGAAGTTTATAATTGTTCAAATGGTCATTGCTATTTAAACTAGTTCGATAAATAGATTTATTTTTTAAATCTCTTATTAATTTTTAAAAGATTAATAAATAATATTATTATATTCTGAATAAAATTGAATGCTCAAATACAATTGTTATATGACAAAACAAAAGGTAATAACAATTTGAAATAGATAATTGATAACATGATCATAATTATTTGAATTGATTTGACAAACAGATTCACTTTTTAAATAACTTATTAATTTTTGGAATATTAATAAATTAGTATTATTTTATTTTGAATATTTGAACTTATTTGGCAAACATATTTATTTTTTAAATCTTTTACTTATTAATTGTCAAAATATTAATAAATTAATATTATTTTAATCTAAATAAACTTGTATGAATAGAAACAATTGTTTTATGATAAAACAAAAAGCCATAACAAGTTGAAATAAATAATTAAACAAATAGTCATAACGATTTGAACTTGTTTGGTAGACAAATTTATTTTTTAAATCTTTTACATTTTTAATTGTCTTAATATTAATAAATTTGAATTATATTATTTGAAATAAGATTGTATGAATAGATAAAATTCTTTTGTAACAAAACAAAAGGTTACAGCAATTTCAAATAGATAATTGTTCAAATAGTCATAATTATTTAAACTTTTTCAGTAAACAGATTCATCTTTTTAAAATTTTTATTATTAATTTTTAATTACTAATAAATTAGTATGTTTTATTTCGAATAAGCTTATATGAACTGAAACATTTCTTTTATGACAAAACAAAGCGTCATAATGATTTGAAATAGATAATTATTCAAAAATCATGATTATTTGATCTAGTTCAGTAAACATATTTATTTTTTATATGTTACTTATCAATTGCTAAAATATTAATAAATTAGTATTATTTTAGTCCAAATAAGCATGTATGAATAGAAACAATTATTTTATAACAGAACAAAAAAGTCATAAGATTTAAATAAATAATTACTCAAATAGTCAAAACTATTTGAAATAGTTCGATAAATAGATTATTTTTTAAATCTCTTATTAGTATTTGAAATATTAATAGATTAGTATTACTTTATTCCGAACAAATTTATATGAACAAAAGCATTTGTTTTATGACAAAAAAAAGGTCATAATGATTTGGAATAGATAATTGATCAAATAATCATAATTATTTGAACTGGATAGGTAAATAGAATTATTTTTTAAATCTCTTACTTATATATTTTTGAAAATATTAATAAATTCATTTTATTTTATTCCAAGTAAGCTATTATGAATTCAAAAAACCTTATTTTATGACAAAACAAAGGTCATAACGATTTGAAATAGATAATTGTTCATATTAGTCTTAAATATCGAAACTGATTCGGCAAATAAATTTATTTTTTAATTCTCTTAGCTTTTAATTTTCATAATATTATTATATTAGTATTATTTTATTTCGAATAAGCTTGTATGAACAAAATAATTGTTTATGACAAAACAAAAGGTTATAACAATTTCAAGTTTATAATTGTTCAAATAGTCATTGCTGTTTAAACTAGTTCAATAAATAGATTTTATTTTTTAATCTCTTATTAATTTTTAAAAGATTAATAAATAGTATTATTGTATTCCGAATAAAATTGAATGCTCAAATACAATTGTTATATGACAAAACAAAAGGTAATAACAATTTGAAATAGATAATTGATAACATGATCATAATTATTTAAATGGATTCGATAAACAAATTCACTTTTTAAATAACTTATTAATTTTTGAATATTAATAAATTAGTATTATTTTATTTTGAATAAGCTTCTATGACCTAAACAATTGTTTTATGATAAAAACAAACGGTCATAATGATTTCAAATAGATAATTTGTTCATATAGTCTTAATTGTTTAACCATACTTCAGCAAACAGATTTATTTTTTAAATCTCTTAGTTATTAATTTTGGGAATATTATTAAATTAGTATTATTTTATTCCAAATAAGCTTATATGAATTGAAACAATTATTTCACGAGTAGAACAAAATGTTACAACAATTTAAAATAGATAATTATTTTAAATAGGAACTGTTCAGTAGATAGATATATTTTTTAAATCTCCTTCCAATTAATTTTTGAAATTTTAATAAATAATACTATTTTATTCCAAATAGGCTTGTATGATGAAAAATAATTAATTTATGAAAAAAAAGTTGTAATGATTTGAAATATATAATTATTCAAATGGCAATAATTATTTGAACTAGTTCGAGTATTTTTTAAATCTCTACTATATCAATTTTTGAAGTATTAATAAAGTAATATTATTTTATTTCAGATAAGCTTTTATAAATTGAAAAAATTGTTTTATGATACAACAAATGGTCATATTTATTTTAAATAGATAATTGTTCAAATAGTCATAACTATTTTAACTTGTTTGATAAAGAAATTTATTTTTTAAAATTTGTTGTTTATTAATTTTCTGAATGCTAATAAATTAGTATTATTTTATTTTGAATAAGCATGCATGAATTGAAAATACTATCTTATGGCAAGCAAAAGGTCAAAACGATTTGAAATAGATAATTGTTCTAATTTTCTTATCTATTTGAATTAGTTTGGCAAACACATTTACTTTTTAAATCTTTTATTAGAATATTATTAATTTATCAATATTTTACTCCAAATAAGCTCGTATGAACAAAAACAATTGCTTTATAACAAAAAAATATCATAATTATTTGAGATAGATAATTGTTCAAAAAATCATAATTATTTGAATTGGTTCAATATAAAGATTTAGTTTTTAAATCTTTTATTAATTTTTGAAATATTAATAAATTAGTATTATTTTCTTTTGAATAATTTTTTATGAATAGAAACAATTATTTTATTACAAAACAAAATATAATAACATTTTGATATAGATAATAGTTCAAATGGACATTACTATTTAAGCTTGTTTGGTGAACAAATTTATTTTTTAAATTTTCAACTTATTAATTTTAAAAATATTAATAAATTAGTATTATTTATTTCAAATAAACTTGTATGAATAGAAACAATTTTTTTATGACAAAACAAAAGATCATAATGATTTGAAATAAATAATTGTTCAAATAGTCATAACTATTTGAACTTGCTCAATAAACAAATTTATTTTTTAAATCTTTTACTTATTAATTTTTGGAATTTTAATAAGTTAGTATTATTTCATTTCAAAGAAGCTTTTATGAACAGAAACAATTGGTTTATGACAAAACAAAATGTCATAACAATTTTAAATAGATAATTGTTTAAATAGTCATAACTATTGGAAATGTTTAGAAAATATATTTGTTTTTTAAATTTTTACTTATTAATTTTTGAAACATTAATAAATGTTTATTATTTTATTCGAAATATGCTTGCATGAATAGAAAGCAATTGTTTTATAAGAAAACAAAATGTCATAATATTTTAAAAAGATAATTGTTCAAATAGTCATAACTATTTTGAACATGTTTGGTAACAAGATTTATTTTTAATTCTCTTTCTCATTAATTTCTAGAATATTAATAAATTAGTATTATTTTATTTCAAATAAGCTTATATGAACTAAAACAATTGTTTATTACAAAACAAAGGTCACAATGATTTGAAATAGATAATAATTCAAATAGTCATAACTATTTGAACATGTTAGGTAACAAGATTCCTTTTTTAATTCTCTTTCTCATTAATTTTTGGAATATTAAAAAATTAGTATTATTTTATTTCAAATAAGCTTATATGAGCTAAAATAATTGTTTTATTACAAAACAAAAGGTCACAATGATTTGAAATAGATAATTATTCAAATAATTATGACTAGTTGAACTTGTTCAAAAAGCATATTTATTTTTTAAATATTCTACTTATTAATTGTCAAAATATTAATAAATTATTATTTTGTTAATCGAAATAAACATGTATGACAGAAACAATTATTTTATGATAAAACAAAAAGTCATACCAATTTGAAATAAATAATTTTTCAAATAGTGATAAAGATTTGAACGTGTTCAGAAAACATATTTATTTTTAAAATTTTTACTTATTAATTTTTAGAATATTAATAAATTTGTATTATTTTATTCAAAATAAGCTTGTATGAATAAAAAAATCATTTTATGACAAAACAAAAAGTTATAGTGATTTCAAACAGATAATTGTCAAAATAGTCAATTTTTTATGAATGAAAACAATGGCTTATGACAAAACTAAAGGTCATAACAATTTGAAATGAATAATTGTTCAAATAGTCATAACTATTTGAACGTGTTCAGAAAACATATTTATTTTTAAAATTTTTGCTTATTAATTTTTAGAATATTAATAAATTTATATTATTTTATTCAAAATAAGCTTGCATGAACAGAACCAATTGTTTTATGACAAAACAAAATGTCATAATGTTTTGAAATAGATAATTGTTCAGATAGTCATAACTATTTGAACATGATTGGTAAATAGATTAATTTTTTAATTCTCTTACTTATTAATTTTTAGGATATTAATAAATTAGTATTATTTTATTTCAAATAAGCTTATATAAACTGAAACAATTGTTTTATTACAAAACAAAAGGTCACAATGATTTGAAATAATTAATTATTCAAATACTCATGACCATTTGAACTTGTTCGATAAACATATTTATTTTTTAAATCTTTTACTTATTACTTGTAGAAATGTTAATAAATTAATATTTTTAATCCAAATAAGCTTGTATGAATAGAAATAATTGTTTTATGACAAAACAAAAGATCATAACAATTTGAAATAAATAATTGTTCAAATAGTCATAAAGATTTGAACTTGGTCGGGTAGATTTATTAGATCTTTTACTTATTAATTGTCTTAATATTAATAAATTTGTCTTATTTTATTCATAATAAGATTGTATGAATAGAAAAAAAATCATTTTATGACAAAACAAAAGGTTATAACGATTTCAAATAGATAATTGTTTCAAACAGTCATAATTATTTAAACTTGTTCGTTAAACAAATTCATTGTTTGAATCTCTTAATTATTAATTTTCAAATATTGATAACTTAATATTATTTTATTTTGAATAAGCTTATATGAACCGAAATGATTTTTTTATGACAAAACAAAAGGTCATAATGATTTGAAATAGATAATTATTCAAATAGTCATGACTATTTAATCTAGTTTGGTGAGAATATTTATGTTTTAAATTTTTTGGTTATTAATTGTTGAAATATTGATAAATTGGTATTATTTTAATCCAAATAAACTTGTATGAACAAAAACCATTGTTTTATAACACAACAAAAAGTCATAACAATTTGAAATAAATAAATGCTCAAATAGTTATAACTATTTGAACTAGTTTGATAAATATTAAGAAATTAGTATTATTTTATTTTGAACAAACTTATATTAACAAAAAAAATATTGTTTTATTACAAAATAAAAAGTAATAATGATTTGAAATAGATAATTGTTTAAATAGTTATAATTATTTGAACTGATTCTGTAAATAGAATTATTTTCTAAATCTCTTCTAAATTTTTGAAATATTAATAAATTAGTTTTACTATATTCTGAATAAATTTCTACAAGCTAAAATAATTATTTTATGACAAAACAAAAGGTCATAACAATTTGAGTTAAATAATTGTTCATATAGTCTTAACTGTTTGAATTGGTTCAGCAAACATATTTATTTTTTAAATTTCTTAGTTATTAATTTTCATAATATTACTAAATTAGTATTATTTTATTTCGAATAAGCTTGTATGAATAGAAACAATTTTTTATTATAGAATAAAATGTTATAATAATATGAAATAGATAATTGTTCAAATAGTTATAACTATTTGAACTAGTTTGGTAAAAAGATTTATTTTTTAAAAACAATGGTTTTATGATAGACAAAAGGCAATATAATTTGAAATAAATAGTTGTTTCAATGGCCATAATTATTTGAACTTATTTAGTCAACAGATTTATTTTTTAAATCTCTTAGTTATTAACTTTCAAAATAATAATAAAGTAGTATTATTTCCTTTTGGATAAGCTTTTATGAACTAAAACAATTGTTTATGACAAAACAAAAGGTCATAATGATTTTAAACTGATAATTGTTCAAATAGTCATAACTCTTTGAACTTATTCGATAAACACATTTATCTTTTCGAATCTCTTGCTTATTAATTTTTGGAATGTTAATAAATTAGTATTATTTTATTCCAAGTGTGCGTGTATAAACTGAAACAATTATTATAGGACTAAATAAAAGGTTAGAATGATTTGAAATAGATAATTATTCTAATAGTCTTAACTATTTGAACTGGTTCAGCGAATATATTTATTTTTTAAATCTCTCACTAATGTTTGGAATATTATTAAATTAGTATTACTTTGTCCATATAAGTTTGTATGATAAAAAAAGATTGTTTTATGAGAAAAAAAAGGTCATAATGATTTGAGATTGATATTTGTTCAAATATTCATAACTATTTGAACTAGTTCAAAAAAACAACTTTAGTTTTAAATCTTTTGTTTATTAATTTTTTAAATATTAATAAAGTAGTATTATTTTATTTCGAATAAGTTTTTATGAAATGAAACAATTGTTTTATGACAAAACAAAAGGTCATGACAACTTTAAATAGATAATCATTCAAATAGTCAAATCTATTTCAATTTGTTCGATAAATAAATTTATATTTTTTAAATCTCTTGCTCATTAATTTTTCAAATGTTAATAAATTACAATTATTTTATTCTGAATAAGTTTGTATGAACTGAAATAATTGTTTTATAACTAAACAAAAGGTTATAATGATTTGAAATAGATAATTGTTATAATAGTCTTAACTATTTAAACTGGTTCAACAAACACGTTTATTTTTCAAAGCTCTTATTAATTTTTGGAATATTATTAAATTAGTATTATTTTAATTTGAATAAGCTTCTTTCAAAAGAAACAATTGTTTTATGACAAAATAAACTTCATAACGATTTGAGATAGATAATCATTCAAATAGTAATAACTATTTAAACTATTTCGATAAATAGATTTAGTATTTAGATCTCTTATTAATTTTCAAAATATTAATAAATTAGTATTATTTTATTTTGAATAATGTTGCATGAATAGAAACAATTATTTTATGACAAAACAAAAAAGGTCATAATGTTTTGAAATAGATAATTATTCATATAGATATGACTATTTGAACTTATTTGGTAAGCAGATTTATTTTTTAAATCTCCTACCTATTAATTTTCAAAATATTAATAAATTAGTATTATTTTAGTTTGAATAAACTTGCATGAATAGAAACAATTGTTTTATGATAAAACAAAAGATCATAACTATTTGAAATAAATAATTGTTCAAACAAGCATAACTATTTAAACTTGCTCGGTAAATAGATTTATTTTTAAATCTTTTACTTATTAATTTTTGGAATATTAATAAACTAGCATTACTTATTTTGAATACACTTGTATGAATATAAACAATTGGTTTATGACAAAACAAAAGGTCATAATTATTTAAAATAGATAATTATTCAGATAATCATAACTATTTGAATGTATTCAGAAAACATATTTTATTTTTTAAAATTTTACTTATTAATTTTTGGAATATTAATAAATTTATATTATTTTATTTGAAATAAGCTTATATGAACAGAAATAATTATTTGATAATAAAACAAAATATCATAATGATTTGAAATAGAAAATTATTTATATAGCCATAACTATTGGAACTTGTTTGGTAAATAAATTTATTTTTTAAATCTCTTACTCATTAATTTTTGAAATATTAATAAATTAGTATTATTTTATTTTGAATTAGCCTATATGAACTGATATAATTGTTTTATGATGAAATAAAAGGTCATAACAATTTGAAATAGATAATTATTCAAATAGTTATGACTATCGAAACTTTTCAATAAACATATTTATTTTTAAAATCTGTTACTTATTAATTGTCAAAATATTAATAAATTAATATTATTTTAATTCGAATAAGCTTGTATGAACAAAAAAATTATTTTATGACAAAACAAAAAAGTCATAATGATTTGAAATAAATAATTGTTCAAATAGTCACAACTATTTGAATTTATTCGGTAAACATAGTTATTTTTTAAATCTTTTATTTATTAATTATCTCAATATTAATAAATTTGTATTATTTTAATTGAAATAAGGTTGTATCAATAGAAAAAATTATTTTGTGACAAAACAAAAGGTTATAGCGATTTGAAATAGGTAATTGTTTAAGTAATCGTAATTGTTTGAACTTGTTCAATAAACAGATTTAGTTTTTAAATCTCTTACTTATTAATTTTTGAAATATTAATAAATTAGAATTATGCTATTCTGAATAAGCTTGTATGAATAGAAACAATTGTTTTGTGACAAAATAAAAGGTCATAACGATTTGAAATAGATAATTGTTCAAACAGATATAACTATTTGCATTGGTCAAGCCAACAGATTCATTTTTTAAATCCGTTACTTATTAATTTTTAGAATATTAATAAATTAGCATTATTTTATTCCAAATAAAATTGTATCAATAGAAATAATTGTTTTATGACAAAACAAATGGTCATAATGATTTAAAATAAATAATTATTCAAATTGTTATAACTAATTGAACTAGTTTGGTAAACAAATTTATATTTTAAATCTCTTAATAATTTTCAAAATGTTAATAAATTAATATTATTTTATTCCAAACAAACTTATATGAACAAAAACATTTGTTTTATGACAAAACAAAAGGTCATAACGATTCGAAATAGATAATTATTCATACAGCCTTTACTATTTGAACTGGTTTGGCAAACAAATTTTTTTTTAAAATCTCTTAGTTATTAATTTTCATAATATTATTAGATTAGTATTATTTTATTTTGAATAAGCTTGTATGAACATAAATAATTGTTATATAACAAAAGAAAAGTTTATAACGATTTGAAATATATAATTGTTCAAATAGTTATAACTATTTGAACTAGTTCGCTTAACAGATTTATTTTTTAAATCTCCTACTCATTAATTTTTGAAATATTAATAAATTAGTATTATTTCATTCCGAATAGGCTTATATGATGAAAAACAATTGTTTTATGACAACATAAAAGTTCATAACAATTTGAAATAGATAATTGTTCAAATGGCCATAATTATTTGAACTGATTTGATAAATTGATTTTTTTTTAAATCTCCAACTTCTCAATTTTTAAAATATTAATAAAGTAATATTATTTTATTTTGGATAAGCTTTTATGAATTGAAACAAATGTTTTATTATAAAACAAAAAGGTCATAATGATTTTAAATTGATAATTGTTCAAATAGTCATAACTATTTGAATTTGTTTGGTAAACATATTTATTTTTTAAAAGTTTTTGCTTATTAACTTTTTGAATGTTAATAAAATAATATTATTTTACTTCGAATAAGCATGTATGAACTAAAACAATTATTTTATGACTAAACAAAAGGTCAGAATGATTTGAAATAGATAATTGTTCTAATATCCTTAACTATTTGAACTGGTTCAACAAACACATTTACTTTTTGAATCTATTGTTTATTAATTTTAGAATATTATTAGTTTAACAATATTTTACTTCGAATAAGCTTGTATGGATAGAAACAATTGTTTTATAACAAAGCAAAGATCATAATGGTTTGAGATAGATAATTGTTCAAATAGTCATAATAATTTGAACTAGTTTGGTTAACAGATTTAGTTTTTAAATCTCTTTTAATTTTTGAAATATTAATAAATTAGTATTATTTTATTCTGAATAATATTGTATGAATAAAAACAATTTTTTTACAACCAAACAAAGTTTCATAATGATTTGAAATAGATAATAGTTCAAATGGATGTGATTATTTGAACTTATTCAGTAAACAGATTAATTTTTTAAGTCTCCAACTCATTAATTTTATTATATTAATAAATTAGTATTATTTTATTTCGAATAAACTTGTATGAATAGAAACAATTATTTTATGACAAAAACAAAAGTTTATAATGATTTAAAATAAATAGTTGTTCAAATAGTATAACTATTTAAACTTGTCTGGTAAACAAATTTATTTTTAAAATTTTTTACTTATTACCTTTTGAAATTTTAATAAATTAATATTATTTTATTATGAATAAGCTTGTATGAATAGAAACAATTGGTTTATGACAAAACAAAGGGTCATAACGATTTGAAATAAATAATTGTTCAAAAAGTCATAAATTTTTAAACAAGTTAAGAAAATAGATTTATTTTTTAAATTTTAACTTATTAATTTCTAAAATATTAATAAATTTATATTATTTTATTTGAAATAAGCTTACATGAACTTAACCAATTGTTTTAAGATAAAACAAAAGGTCATAATGTTTTGAAATAGGTAATTGTTTATATAGTCATAACTATTTGAACTTATTTGATAAACAGATTCCTTTTTCAATTTTCTTACTCATTAATTTTTAAAATATTAAGAAATCAGTATTGTTTTACTTCAAATAAGCTCATATGAACTAAAACAATTATTTTTTACAAAAGAAAAGGTCATAATGATTTGAAATAGATAATTATTCAAGTAGTCATGACTATTTGAACTTGTTCGATAAACATATTTATTTTTTAAATCTTTTACTTATTAATTGTCAAAATATTAATAAATTAAAATTATTTTAATCTGAATAAGTTTGAATGAACAGAAACAATTATTTTATGATAAAACAAAAAGTCATAATAAGTTAAAATAAAAATTGCTCAAATAGTCATAACGATTTGAACTTATTCGGTAAACATATTTATTTTTTAAATCTTTGACTAATTAATTATCTTAATATTAATAAATTTATATTATTTTATTCGAATAAGTTTGTATTCACTGAAAAATTATTTTATGGCAAGTCAAAAGGTTTTAAAGCTTCTAAATAGGCAATTGTTCAAATTGTAATAACCATTTGAACTTGTTTGATAAATAGATTTATTTTTTTAAATCTCTTTCTTATTAATTTTTTGAATGTTAATAAATTAGTATTAATTTATTTTGAATAAGCTTATACGAACTGTAACAATTGTTTTATGACTAAACAAAAGGTCAAAACAATTTGAAATAGATAATTATTCTAATAGTCTTAACCATTTGAGCTGATTTGGTAAACAAATTTATTTTTTAAATCTCTTATTTATTTTTGAACTATTATTAAATTAGTATTATTTTAATCTGAATAAGCTTGTACAAACAAAATAATTATTTTACGAGAAACCAAAAGGTCATAATGATTTGAAATAAATAATCATTCATTTAGGCTTAACTATTTGAACTTGACTATTCAATTTATTTTTTAATTTCTTGGTTATTAAGTTTCAAAATATTATTAAATTATTATTATTTTATTTCAAATAAAATAGTACCAACAGAACCAATTGTTTGTTGACAAAATAAAAGTTTATAATGATTTGGAATAAATAATTATTCAAATAGTTAAAACTATTTAAAATGGTTTGGTAAATAGATTTACTTTTTAAATCTCTTATTGATTAATTTTCTAAATATTAATAAATTAGTAATAATGATTTGAAATTGATAATTGTTCAAATAGTCATAATTATTTGAACTGGTTCAGTAAATAAAATTATTTTCTAAATCTCTTATAAAATTTTGAAAAATTAATAAATTAGTTTTATTCTATATTGAATAAGCTTATATAAGCTGAAATAATTGCTTTATGACAAAACAAAAGGTCATAACAATTTGAAATAAATAATTGTACATATAGTCTTAAATGTTTGAACTAGTTTGGCAAATAGATTTATTTTTTAAAATTTCTTAGTTATTAATTTTTAGAATACTACTACTAAATTAGTGTTATTTTATTTCGAAGAAGCCTATAGGAACAAAAATAATTGTTTTATGATAGAACAAAAGGTTATAACGATTTGAAATAGATAATTATTCAAATAGTCAAAACTATTTGAACTTGTTTGGTAAATAGATTTAGTTTTTAAATCTCTTATTAATTCTTGAAATATTAATAAATTAGTTTTATTTTATTTCGAATAAGCTTGAATTGTTGAAAATCAATTATTTTAAGATAAAACAAAAGGTAATAACGATTCGAAATAGGTAGTTGTTCAAATGGCCATACTTATTTGAACTATTTCAGTAAACTGATTTATTTTTTAAATCCCTTATTAACTTTTGAAATATTAATAAAGTAATATTATTTTTTTGGGGATAAGCTTATATGAGCTGAAATAATTATTTTATAATAAAGCAAAAGGTCATAACAATTTGAAATAAATAATTGTTTATATAGTCTTAATTGTTTGAACTAATTAGGTAAACAGATTTATTTTTAAATCTCTTACTTATTAATTTTATGAATATTACTAAATTAGTATTATTTTATTCTAAATAAGTATGTATAAACAGAAATAATTATTTTATGATAAAATAATAGGTTATAACATTGAAATAGATAATTGTTCAAATAGTAATAGCTATTTAAACTAGTTCGGTAAATAGATTTATTTTTTAAATCTCTTATTAATTAGTGAAATATTAATAAATTAGTTTTATTTTATTTCAAATAAGATTGAATATTGAAAAACAATTGTTTTAAGACAAAATAAAAAACAATAACAATTTGAAATAGGTAGCTGTTCAAATGGCCATAATTATTTGAACTATTTTGGTTAATTGATTTATTTTTTAAATCTCTTATTAAGTTTTGAAATATTAATAAAAGAGTGTTATTTTATTTTGGATAAGCTTTTATGAACTAAAACCATGGTTTTATGACAAAATAAAATGTCATAACGATTTTAAGTAGATAATTGTTCAAATAGTCATAACTATTTAAACTTGTTTAGTAAATAGATTTAATTTTTCAAATCTTTTGCTTATTAATTTTTCAAATATTAATAAATTAGTATTATTTTATTTCGATTAAGCTTGTATAAACTGAAGCAATTATTATATGACTAAACCAAAGGTCAAAACGATTTGAAATAAATAATTATTCTAGTAGTCTTACTATTTGAACTGGTTTGACAAACATATTTTTTTTTAAATCTCTTACTAATTTTTGGAATATTATTAAATTAATATTATTTTTATCTAAAAAACCTTGTATGATTAGAAACAATTGTTTTATGACAAAATAAGGATCATAACTATTTAAGATTGATATTTGTTAAAATAGTCATAACTATTTGAATTGGTGCAAAAAACGACTTTAGTTTTTAAATCTCTTACTTACTAATTTTCAAAATATTAGTGAAGTAGTATTATTTGATTTCGGATAAGTTTTTTTAAACTGAAACAAATGTTTATGACAAAATAAAAGGTCGTAATGACTTTAAATATATAATTGTTTAAATAGTCAATCTATTTCAACTTGTTTGATAAACATTTTTTTTAATCTCTTACTCATTAATTTTTCAAATGTTAATAAATTGCTATTATTTTGTTTTGAATAAGCTTGTATGAACTGAAATAATTATTTTATGACTAAACAAAAGGATAAAACAATTTGAAATAAATAATTGCTCTAATAGTCTTAACTATTTGAATTGATTCGACAAACACATTTATTTTTAAATCTTTTATTAATTTTTGGAATATTATTAATTTAATATTATTTTAATATGAATAAGCTTGTATAAAAAGAAACAAACTATTTTATGACAAAATAAAGATCATAATTATTTAAGATAAATAATTGTTTAAATAATCATAATAGTTTGAACTGTTTTCATAAACATATTTGTTTTTAAATCTCTTATTAATTTTCAAAATATTAATAGATTAGTATTATTTTATTCTAAATAATTTTGCACAAATAGAAACAATTGTTTTATGATAAAACAAAAGATCGTAACGATTTTAAATGGATAATTGTTCAAATGAACATAACTATTTGATCATGTCCAATAAATGATTTATTTTTTAAATATCCTACCTATTAATTTTTAGAATATTAATAAATTAGTATTTTTTTATTCCCAATAAACTTGTATGAATAGAAATAATTGTTTTATAACAAAACAAAAGATCATAACTATTTTAAATAAACAATTGTTCAAACAGTCATAACTATTTGAAGTTGCTCTTTAAATGAATTTATTTTTTAAATCTTTTACTTATCAATTTTTGAAATATTAATAAACTAGTATTATTTTATTTCAAATAGGCTTGTATGAACAGAAACAATTGGTTTCTGACAAAATAAAAGGTCATAACTATTTGAAATAGATAATTGATCAAATAGTCATAACTATTTGAATGTGTTCAAAAAACTTTTTTTTTAATTTTTACTCATTAATTTTTGGAATATTAAAAAATTTGTATTATTTTATTTAAAATAAGCTTGTATGAATAAAAAAATTGTTTTATAACAAAACAAAAAGTTATAGCAATTTGATATAGATAATTGTTCAAACAATCATAACTATTTGAACTTGTTTAGTAAACAAATTCATTTTTTAAATCTCTTGCTTATTAAATTTTTGAATATTAATAAATTAGAATTATCTTATTTTAGATAAGCTTGTACGAATAGAAACAATTGTTTTGCAATAAAACAAATGGTCATAACAATTTGAAATAGATAATTGTTCAGACAGTCATAACTATTTGCACTCATCAGGCTAACAAATTCATTTTTTAAATCCGTTACTTTTTAATTTTTAGAATGTTAATAAATTAGCATTACTTTATTCCAAATAAGACTATATGAATAGAAACAATTTTTTTATGACAAAACAAATAGTCATCACGATTTAAAGTAAATAATGGTTCAAATAGTAATAACTAATGGAACTGTTTAGTAAACAAATTTATTTTTTAAATCTCTTACTTCTTAATTTTCAAAATATTAATAAATTAATATTATTTTATTTCAAATAAACTTATATGAACAAAAGCATTTGTTTTATGACAAAACAAAAGGTAATAATGATTTGAAATAGATAATTATTCAAATAGTCATAATTTTTTGAATTGATTCGACAAACATAATTATTTTTTAAATCTCTTACTAAATTTTGAAACATTAATAAATGTATTTATTTTTACTCTGAATAAGTTACTAAAAACTGAAAAAATTGTTTTACGATAAAGCAAAAAGTCCTAATGATTTAAAATAAATAATTGTTCATATAGTCTTAACTATTTGAACTGGTTTGGTAAATACATTTATTTTTTAAATCTCTTAGTTATTAATTTTTAGAATATTATTACATTAGTATTATTTTATTTTGAATAAACTTTTATGAACAAAAATAATTGTTTTATGATATAACAAAAGCTTATAACAATTTGAAATATATAATTGTTCAAATAGTCATAACTATTTGAACTGGTTCAGTAAACAGATCAATAAAAATTCATAATGGTTTAAAATAGATAATTATTCAAATGGCCAAAATTATTTGAATTGATTCTATAAACTAATTTATTTTTTAAATCTCTAACTTATCAAATTTTGAAATATTAATAAGTAATATTATTTTATTTTGGATAAGCTTTTATGTACTGAAACAATTGTTTTTCAATAAAAATAAAAGGTCATAATAATTTTAAATAGATAATTGTTCAAATAGTCATAACTATTTGAACTTTTTGGTAAACAGATTTATTTTTTTAATTTCTTGCTTATTAATTTTCTAAATGTTAATAAATTAGTATTATTTTATTTCGAATAAGCATGTATACATTAAAACAATTATTTTATGACTAAACAAAAGGTCTGAACGATTTGAAATAGATAATTGTTCTCATAGGCTTAATTATTTGAACTAGTTCAGTAAACATATTTATTTTTTAAATCCTTATTAATTTTTGAAATAGCAATAAATTGGTATTATTTTATTCTAAATAATTTTGTATGAATAACAATTATTTTGAATAATTGGTATTATTTTATGATAAAACAAAATGTCATAATAGTTCGAAATAGATGATAGTTCAAATAGACATGACTATTTGAACTTTTTCGGTAAACAAATTTATTCTTTAAATCTCTAACTTATTAATTTTTAGAATATTAATAAATTAATATTATTTTATTCCAAATATACTTTCATGAATAGAAACAATTGTTTTATGATAAAACAAAAGATCATAATGATTTGAAATAAATAATTATTCAAATAGTCATAACTATTTGAACTCGCTTGGTAAAAAGATTTCTTTTTTAAATCTTTTGCTTATTAATTTTTAGAATTTTAATAAATTAATATTATTTTATTCCAAATAAGCTTGCATGAATAGAAACAATTGGTTTATGACAAAACAAATGATCATAACGATTTGAAATAAATAACTATTCAAATAGTCATAACTATTTGAACGTGTTCAATAAAAAAATTCATTTTTCAAATTTTTGCTTATTAACTTTTGGAATATTAATTAATTTATATTATTTTATTTGAAATAAGCTTGGATGAACAAGACCAATTGTTTTTTGACAAAACAAAAGGTCATAATATTTTTAAATAGATAATTGTTCAGATAGTCATAACTCTTTGAACTTGTTTACTAAACCGATTTATTTTTCTAGTTCTCTTACTCATTAATTTTTGGAATATTAATAAATTAGTATTATTTTACTTCAAATAAGCTTATGTTAACTAAAACAATTATTTTATTACAAAACAAAAGGTCACAATGATTTGAAATAGATAATTATTCAAATAGTCATGACTATTTGAAATTGTTTAGTAAACATATTTATGTTTTAATCTTTTGCTTATTAATTGTCAAAATATTAATAAATTAATATTATTTTAATTTGAATAAGCTTGTATGAACATAAATAATTATTTTATGACAAAATAAAAAGTTATAATAATTTGTTGTTCAAATAGTCATAACGATTTGAACTTTTATGGTGAACAGATTTATTTTTTAAATCTTTTACTTATTAATTATCTTGTTAGTAATAAATATGAATTATTTTATCTGAAATAGGCTTGTATAAATAGATGAAATTTTTTATTATAAAACAAAAGGTTATAGCAATTCCAAATAGATAATTGTTCAGTAAATAGTTTTATTTTTTAAATCTCTTAATTATTAATTTTTGGAATATTAACAACTTAGTATTATTTTATTTCGAATAAGCTTATATGAACTGAAATAATTTTCTTATGACAAAACAAAAGTCATAATAATTTGAAATAGATAATTATTCAAATAGTCATGACTATTTGATCTAGTTTGGTAAACATATTTATGTTTTAAATTTTTTAATTATTAATTGTCAAAATAATAATAAATTAGTATTATTTTAATCTAAATAACTTGTACGAATAGAAACTATTGTTTTTATAATGGAACAAAAAGTGAAAACGATTTGAAATAATTAATTGCTCAAATAGTTATAATAGTTATAACTATTTGAACTAGTTTGATAAAAAGATTTATTTTTAAAATCTCTTATGAATTTTTGTAATATTAATAGATTTGTATTATTTTATTCTAAACAAACTTATATGAACAAAAACATATTTTATGACAAAACAAAAGGTTATAACATTTTCAAATAGATAATTATTCAAATAGTCATAATTATTAGAACTGGTTAGGTAAACATAATTTTTTTTAAAATCTCTTATTAATTTTTGCAATATTAATAAATTCATTTTATTTTATTTCAAATAAGCTAGTATGAATTGAAAAAATTGTTTTATAACAAAACAAAATGTCATAACCATTTGAAATAGATAATTGTTTATATAGTCTTATCAAATTGAACTAGTTTGACAAACAAATTTAATTTTTAAATCTCTTAGTTATTAATTTTTGAAATATTATTAGATTAGTATTATTTTATTTTGAATAAGCATGTATGAACATAAATAATTATCTTATAATAGAACAAAAGGTTTATTTCGTAAATAATTGATTTGAAGTATACAATTCTTCAAATAGTCATAACTATTTGAACTGATTCAGTAGACAAATTTTTTTTAAATCTTTTACTTATTAATTTTTGAAAGATTAAGAAATTAGTATTATTTTATTCTGAATAAGCTTGTATGATATGAAACAATTGTTATATGACCAAACAAAAGGTAACAATGATTTGAAATAGATAATTATTGAAATGGCGATAATTATTTGAACTAATTTGGTAAACATATTCACTTTTTAAATCACTTATTAATTTTTGGAATATTAATAAATTAGTATTATTTTACTTCAAATAAGCTCATAGGAACTAAAGCAATTGTTTTATGATAAAACAAAAGGTCATAATGATTTTAAATAGATAATTGTTTAAATAGTCAAAACTATTTGAATTTGTTCTGTAAACAAATTTATTTTTTTAAACTCTTACTTATTAATTTTTAAAATATTAAGAAATTATTATTATTTTATTTTGGATATGCTTTTATCAATTGAAACAATTGTTATATGTCAAAACGAAAGGTCATAACAATTTTAAATAAAAAATTGTTCAAATAATTATAACTATTTGAACTTATTCAGTAAACAGATTTATTTTTTCAAATCTTTTGCTTTTTAATTTTCCAAATGTTAATAAATTTGGATTTTGTTATTTCAAATAAGCTTGTAAGATATGAAATAAATATTTTTTGACTTAACAAAATATCAAAACAATTGATAATTATTCTAATGGTTTTAATTATTTGAGCTGGTGCTGCAAGCACATTTAATTTTTAAATCTCTTATTAATTTTTGGAATATTATTAAATTAGTCATAACTATTTGAACTAGTTCGATAAATAAATTTAGTTTTTTAAATCTCTTCTTAATTTTTGAAATATTAATAAATTGGTACTACTTTATTCTAAATAATTTTGTATGAATAGAAACAATTGTTTTACAACAAAACAAAATAAAATAACAATTTGAAATAGCTAATAGTTCGAATAAACTTGACTATTTGAACTTGTTTAGTGAACAGATTTATTTTTTAAATCTCCAACTTATTAATTTTTAGAATATTAATAAATTAGTATTATTCTATTTTGAATAAATTTGTATAAGTAGAAACAATTGTTTTATAAGAACACAAAAGATCATAACGATTTGAAATAAATAATTGTTCAAATGTCATAACTATTCAAACCTGCTCAGTAAACATATTTTATTTTTTAAAATCTTTTACTTATTAATTTTTGAAATTTTAATAAATTAGTATTATTTTGTAGCAAATAAGCTTTTTATGAACAAAAACAATTGGTTTATGACAAAACAAAAGATCATAACAATTTGAAGTGGATAATTGTTCAAATAGATATAATTATTTGAATGTGTATAGAAAATAGATTTATTTTTAAAATTTTTACTTATTAATTTTTGTAATATTAATCAATTTATATTATTTTATTTGAAATAAGCTTGCATGAATAGAACCAATTGTTTTTTGACAAAACAAAAGTTCATAATGTTTCAAAATAGATAACTATTTAGATAGTCAAAGCTATTTGAGCTTATTCGGTAAACAAATTTATTTTTTAAGTCTCTTACTCATTAATTTAAGTAATATTAATAAATTAGTATTATTTTATTTCAAATAAGCTTATTTGAATTGAAACCATTGTTTTATTACAAAACAAAAGGTCATAATGATTTGAAATAGTTAATTATTCAAATAATCATGATTATTTCAATTTGTTCGTAAACATATTTTATTTTTTAAATCTTTTACTTATTAATTGTCAAAAATATTAATAATTAGTATTATTTTAATCGAATAACCTTGTATGACATAAACAATTGTTTTATGACAAAACAAAGAGTCATAACAATTTTGAAATAAATAAATGTTCAAGTAGTCATAACATTTGAGCTTGTTTGATAAACATATTTATTTTTTAAATCTTTTACTTATTAATTGTCTTAATATTAATAATTTTGTATTATTTTATTCAAAATAAAATGTTATGAATAGAAAAAATTATTTTATGTCAAAATAAAATGTTATAGCGATTTCAAATAAATAATTGTTCAAATAGTCATAATCATTTAAACTTATTTGATAAACAGATTCTTTTTTAAGTCTCTTAATTATGAATTTTTGGAATATTAATAAATTGGTATTATTTTATTTCGAATAAACTTATATGAACCGAAACAAATATTTTATGACAAAAGAAAGGGTCATAATGATTTGAAATAGATAATTATTCAAATAATCATGACCATTTAATCTAGTTCGATAAATATATTTATTTTTTAAAATTTTTACTTATTAATTGTTGAAATATTAATAAATTAATATTATTTTAATCTGAATAAGCGTGTATGAACAGAAACAAATGTTTTATAATAGGACAAAAAGTCAGAATGATTTGAAATAAATAAATTTATTTTATTTTATTTCAAATCAGCTAGTATGAATTGAAAATTTGTTTTATGACAAAGCAAAAGGTCATAACATTTTGAAATAGATAATTGTTCATATAGTCTTAAATATTTGAACTAGAATGTCAAACAAATTTATTTTTAATTCTCTTAGTTATTAATTTTTAGAATATTATTATATTTGTATTATTTTATTCCAAATAAGCTTGTATGAATAGAAATAATTGTTTTCTGACAAAACAAAATGTTATAACAATTTGAAGTATACAATCATTCAAATAGTCATAATTATTTGAACTAGTTTGATGAACAAATTTATTTTTTAAATCGCTTACTTATTAATTTTTGAAAGATTAATAAATTAGTATTATTGTATTCTAAATAAGCTTGAATGATAAAAAACATTTGTTATATGACCACACAAAAGGTAATAATGGTTTGAAATAGATAAATGTTGAAATGGCCATAATTATTTGAAATGATCAGTAAATAGATTCACTTTTTAGATCACTTATTAATTTTTGGAATGTTAATAAATTTGTATTATTTTATTTCAAATAAGCTTCTATGAACTAAAAAAATTATTTTATGACAAAACAAAATTTCATAACAATTCTAAATAGATAATTATTCATATTGTCTTAACTATTTAAACTGCTTCGACAAACGAATTTTATTTTTTAAATACCATAGTTATTAATTTTCATAATATTATTAAATTAGTATTATTTTATTTCAAATAAGCTTGTATGAACTAGAAAAATTATTTAGAATAGAATAAAAAGTTATAATGATTTGAAATAGGTAATTATTCAAATAAGAGCTGCTTCGATAAATAGATTTATTTTTTAAATCTTTTACTTATTAATTTTTGAAATATTAATAAATTAGTATTATTTTATTCCAAACAGGCTTGTATGATGAAAAACAATTGTTTTATGACAAAAAAATGTTCATAATGATTTGAAATAGATAATTGTTGAAATAGCCATAATTATTTAAATTGATTTGGTAAACAGATTCACTTTTTAAATCACTTACTTATTAATTTTTGAAATGTTAATAAATTATTGTTATTTTATTTCAAATAAGCATTAATGAATTGAAACAATTGTTTTATGATAAAACAAAATATCATAATGATTTTAAATATACAATTGTTCAAATAGTCACAATTATTTGAATTTATTTAGAAAACACATTTATTTTTTTAAATCTCTTGCTTATTAATTTTTGAAATATTAAAAAATAGGTATTATTTTATTTTGGATAACCTTTTATGAACTGAAGCAATTTTTTTATGACAAAACAAAAGATCATAACAATTTTAAATATTAATCTTTCAAATAGTCATAACTACTTGAGCTTATTCGGTAAACAAATTTATTTTTTCAAATCTCTTACTTAGTAATTCTTCAAATGTTAATATATTAGGATTATTTTGTTCTAAATAAGCTTGTATGATATGAAACAAATATTTTATGACTAAAAATAGGCTAGAACAATTTAAAATAGATAATTATTCTTATAGTTTTAACTATTTGAACCGGTTTGATAAACACATTTATTTTTTAAATCTCTTATTAATTTTTGAAATATTAATAAATTAGTATTATTTTATTTTGAATAAGCTTGTATGATAAAAAAAACAATTGTTTTATAACAAAACAAATGGTTATAGCAATTTGAAATAGATAATTGTTCAAATTGCCATAATTATTTAACTAATTCGATAAAAAAATATTTTTTAAATCTCTTACTTATTAATAAATTTGTATTATTTTATTTTGTATAAACTTGTATTAACTGAAACAATTGTTTTATGAAAAAACAAAAGGTCATAGCAATTTTAAATAGACAATTGTACAAATAGTTATAACTATTTGAACTTTTTCGGTAAATAGATTTATTTTCTTAAATCTCTTTCTTCTTAATTTTTTGAATGTTAATAAATTAGTATTAATTTATTTTGAGTAAGCTTGTATAAACTGAAACAATTGCTTTTATGACAAAACAAAAGATCAAAACAATTTAAACTAGATAATTGATCTAATAGTATTAATCATATAAACTAGTTCGACAAACAATTTTTTTTGATCTCTTACTTATTAATTTTGAAATATTATTAAATTTGTATTATTTTAATTCGAATAAGCTTGTACAAACAAAAAAATTATTTTATGACAAAACAAATGGTCATAACTATTTGATATAGATAATCATTCATATAGTCTTAACTATTTGAACTCATTTGACAATTAGATTTATCTTTTAATTTTCTTGGTTATTAAGTTTCAAAATATTATTAAATTAGTATTATTTTATTCCAAGTAAAATAGTATGAACAGAACCAATTGTTTGATGACAAAACAAAAAGTTATAATGATAAAGTTATAATGATTTGAAATAGATAATTATTCATATAGTCAAAACTATTTGAAATAGTTTAGTAAATAAATTTATTTTTTAAATCTTTCACTAATTAATTTTCTAAATATTAATAAATTAGTATTATGTTATTTCGAACAAACTTATATGAACAAAAAAAAATTGTTTTATGACAAAACAAAAAGTAATAATGATTTGAAATATATAATTGTTCAAATAGTTATAATTATTTTATAATTATTTTAACCGATTCAGTAAATAGTATTATTTTTTAAATCTCTTACTTATAAAATTTTGAAATATTAACAAATTAGTTTTATTTTATTCTAAATAAACTTGTATGAGCTAAAATAATTATTTTATGACAAAACAAAATGTCATAATGATTTGAAATAGATAATTGTTTATATAGTCTTAACAGTTTGAATTAGTTTAACAAACAGATTTATTTTTTAAATCTCTTAGTTATGAATTTTTAGAATATTATTAAATTAGTATTATTTTATTCTAAATAAACTTGTATGAACAAAAATAATTGTTTTATGACAAAACAAATGGTTATAACAATTTGAAATACATAGTTGTTCAAATAGTCATAACTATTTATTTTTAGATCTCTTACTAATTCTTGAAATATTAATAAATTAGTATTATTTTATTTCAAATAAGCTTGTATGTTGAAAAATAATTGTTTTATGATAAAACAAAAGGTAACAACAATTTAAAATTTATAATTGTCAAATGGCTATAATTATTTGAACCGATTCGATAAACTAATTTATTTTTTAAACCTCTTACTTATTAATTTTTGAAATATTAATAAGCTTTTTATAAACTGAAACAATTGTTTTATGACAAAACAAAAGTTTAGATAATTGTTCAAATAATAATAACTATTTGAGCTTGTTTGGTAAACATATTTATTTTTCAAATCTCTTGCTTATTAATTTTTTGAATGTTAATAAATTAGTATTATTTTATTCTAAATAAGCTTGTATGAACTGAAACAATTATTTTATGACTAAATAAAAGGTTAGAATGATTTGAAATAGATAATTATTCTAATAGTCTTAACCACTTGAAATGATTCGGCAAACACATTTATTTTTTAAATCTTTTACTTATTAATTTTTGAAATATTATTAAATTAGTATTATTTTAATCTAAATAAGCTTATATGATAAGAAATAGTTTTTTTATGACAAAACAAAGATCATAGTGATTTGAGATTGATATTTGTTCAAATGATCATAACTATTTGAACTAGTTTGGAAAATAGCTTTAGTTTTTAAATCTCTTGCTTAATAATTTTTGAAATATTAATGTAGTATTATTTTATTTCGGATAAATTTTTATGAATTGAAACAATTGTTTTATGACAAAACAAAAGGTCATAACGATTTTAAATAGATAATTGTTCAAATGGTTATATCTATTTAAACTTGTTAGGTAAACATATTAATTTTTTTAAATCTCTTGCTTATTAATTTTTTGAATATTAATAAATTAGTATTATTTTATTTCAAATAAGCTTATATAAATTGAAATAATTATTTTATGACTAAATAAAAGATCAGAATGATTTGAAATAGATAATTGTTCTAATAGTCTTAACTATTTGAACTACATCGGCAAAACACATTTATTTTTTATTATTAAATTAGTATTATCCTAATCGGAATAAGCTTATATAAAAAGAAACAATTGTTTTATGACAAAATAAAGATCATAACATTTGAGATAGATAAATTTCAAGTAGTCATAACTATTTGAATTGATCCAGTAAACAGATTTAGTTTTTAAATCTCTAATTAATTTTTAAAATATTAATAAATTAGTATTATTTTATTCTAAATAATTTTGTATGAAGAGAAACAATTGTTTTATGACAAGAAAAATCTCATAATGATTTGAAATAGATAATTATTCAAAGGGACATAACTATTTGAACTTGTTTGGTAAATAGATTTATTTTTTAAATCTCCAACCTATTAATTTTTAGAATATTAATAAATTAGTATTATTTTATTTCAAATAAAATTGTATGAATAGAAACAAAAAATATCATAACTATTTGAAATAAATAATTATTCAAAAGGTCATAACTATTTGAGTTTGCTCAATAAACAGATTTATTTTTTAAATCTTTTACTTAAAATAAGCTTGTATGAACAGAAACAATTGGTTTATGACAAAATAAAATGTCATAACTATTTGAAATAAATAATTGTTCAAATAGTCATAACTATTTGAACGTGTTTAGAAAATAGATTTATTTTTTAAATTTCTACTTATTAATTTTTGAAATATTAATAAATTTATATTATTTTATTTGGAATAACCGTATATGAACAGAAATAATTTTTTTATGATAAAACAAAAGGTCAAAACAATTTAAAAAAGATAATTGTTCAAATAGTAAGAACTATTTAAACTTGTTCGGTAAACTAATTCATTTTTTAAATTTCTTACTCATTAATTTTAGGAACATTAATAAATTAGTATTATTTTATTTCGAATAAGCCTATATGAACTGATACAATTATTTTAAAATCAAACAAAAGGTCATAACAATTTGAAATAGATAATTATTCAAATAGTTATGGCTATTTGGACTTTTTGGGTAAACATATTTATTTTTAAAATCTTTTACTTATTATTTGAGGAAATATTAGTAAATTAATATTATTTTAATCTGAATAAGCTTGTATGAACAAAAATAATTTTTTATAAAAAAATGTCGTAATGATTTAAAATAAATAATTATTCAAATAGTCATAACTATTTAAACTTATTTAGTAAACAGATTTATTTTTTAAATCTTTTATTTTTTAATTTTTTAAATATTAATAAATTTGTGTTATTTTATTTGAAATAAGATTGTATGAATAGCAAAAATTATTTTATGACAAAACAAAAGGTTATAGCGATTTGAAATAGATAATTGATAAATAGTCATAACTATTTTAACTTGTTCAACAAATAGATTCATTTTTTAAATCTCTTACTTATTAATTTTTGGAATATTAATAAGCTAGAATTATGTTATTTCAAATAAACTTGTATGAATCGAAATATTTTATTTGTGATAACACAAAAGATTATAACGATTTGAAATAGATAACTGTTCAAACAATCATAAATATTTGCACTGGGCAAGCTAACAAATTCATTTTTGAAATTTATTAGTTATTAATTTTTAGAATATTAATAAATTAGCATTATTTTATTTTGAATAAGACTGTATGACTAGAAACAGTTGTTTTATGATAAAACAAATGGTCAAAATAATTTGAAATAAATAATTTTTCAAATAGTTAAACTAATTGAACTAGTTTAATAAACAATTTTTTTTTAACTCTCTTGCTTATTAATTTTAAAAATATTAATAAATTAATATTATTTATTTTGAACAAACTTATTTGAAAAAAAATATTTTTTTATGATAAAACAAAAGGTCATAATGATAAAAAATCGATAATTATTTAAATAGTCATAATTTTTTGAACTGGTTCGACAAACAAAATTATTTTTTAAATCTCTTACCGATTATTTTTGAAATATTAATAGATTTATTTTATTTTATTTCGAATAAGTTACTAAGAACTGAAAAAATTGTTTTACAATAAAACAAAAGGTCATAACGATTTGAAATAAAGAATTGTTCCTATGGCCTTAACTATTTGAACTGGTTCAAATTTATTGGAATCTCTTAGTTATTAATTTTCATAATATTATTACATTAGTATTATTTTATTCTGAATAAGCTTGTACGAATAGCAATAATTGTTTTGTGACAGAACACAAGGTTATAACAATTTGAAGTATATAATTACTTAAATAGTCATAACCTTTTGAACTAATTCAACAAACAAATTTATTTTTAAATCTCCTACTTATTAATTTTTGAAATATTAATAAATTACTATTATTTTATTTTGAATAGGTTTGTATGATGAAAAACAATTGTTTTATGACAAAACAAAAGTTTATAACATTTAAATAGATAATTATTCAAATGGCCATAATTATTTGAACTAATTCGATAAATTGATTTATTTTTTAAATCTCTAACTTATCAATTTTTAAAATATTAATAAAGTAATATTATTTTATTTTGGATAAGCTTTTATAAGCTAAAACAATTGTTTTATGATAAAATAAAAGGTCATAACAATTTTAAATAGATAATTGTTCATATAGTCATAACTATTTGAACTTGTTTGATAAACAGATTTATTTTTTTAATTTCTTGCTTATTAATTTTTTGAATGTTAATAAAATAGTATTATTTTATTTGGAATAAGCATATATGAACTGAAATAATTATTTTATGACTTAACAAAAGGTTAGAACGATTTGAAACAAATAATTGTTCTAATAGTCCTAACTATTTGAATTGTTCGGCAAACACATCTATTTTTTAAATCCTTATTAATTTTTAGAATACTATTAATTTAGTAGTATTTTACTTTGAATAAGCTTCTATGAATAGAAATAAATGTTTTAGGATAAAACAAAGATCATACCAATTTTAGATAAATAATTGTTCAAATAGTTATAACTATTTGAACTGATTCGGTAAAAAGATTTAGTTTTTAAATCTCTTATTAATTTTTGAAATAGTAATAAATTAATATTATTTTTTTATGAATAATTTTGTATGAATAAAAATAATTGTTTTACAACAAAATAAAATATCATAACAATTTCAAATAGATAATAGTCCAAATAGACTTGACTATTTGAACTTGTTCAGTAAATAGATTAATTTTTTAAATCTTCAACTTATTAATTTTTAAAACATTAATAAATTAGTATTATTATATTCTAAATAAACTTGTATGAATAGAAATAATTGTTTTATGACAAAACAAAAGAGCATAATGATTTGAAATAAATAATTGTTTAAATAGTCATAACAATTTAAACTGACTCGGTAAAGAAATTTATTTTTAAATGTTTTACTTATTAATTTTGGAATATTAATAAATTAGTATTATTTTATTCAAAATAAGCTTGTTTGAAAAGAAATAATTCATTTATGAGAAAACAAATGGTCATAATGATTTAAAATAGATAATTGTTCAAATAGTCATAATTATTTAAACATGTTCAGAAAATTGATTTATTTTTAAAATTTTTAATTATTAGTTTTTGGAATATTAATAAATTTATATTATTTTATTTGAAATAAGCTTGCATGAACAAAACCAATTGTTTTACGACAAAACAAAATGTCATAATATTTTAAAATAGATAATTGTTTAGATAATCATAACTATTTGAACTTGTTTAGTAAATAGATTCATTTTTTTAATTCTCTTACTCTTTGATTTTTGGAATATTAATAAATCAGTATTATTTTATTTAAAATAAGTTTATATGAACTGAAACAATTATTTTATTACAAAACAAAAAGTCACAATGATTTGAAATTGATAATTATTCAAATAATCATGACTATTTGAACTTCTTCAGTAAACATATTTATTTTTTAAATCTTTTACTTATTATTTGTTGAAATATTAATAAATTAATATTATTTTAATTCGAATAAGCTTGTATGAACAAAAACAATTGTTTTATGACAAAACAAGAAAATCACAACAATTTGAAAAAATAATTGTTCAAATAGTCATAACGATTCGAACTTGTTCGATAAATAGATTTATTTTTAAATCTTTTACCTGTTAATTGTTTCAATATTAATAAATTTATATTATTTTATTCAAAATAAGCTTGTATGAACAAAAAAAGTCATTTTATAACAAAATAGCGATTCCAAATAGATAATTATTTAAATAGTCATAATTATTTAAATAATCATAATTATTTAAACTTGTTCGATAAACAGATTCATTTTTTAAATCTCTTAATTATTAATTTTCATAATATTAATAACATAGTATTATTTTATTTCAAAAAAGTTTATATGAACTGAAATAATTTTTTTTGACAAAACAAAAGGTCATAATGATTTAAAATAGATAATTATTCAAATAGTCATTACAATTTGATGTAGTTCGATAAACATATTTATTTTTTAAGATTTTACTTATTAATTTTTAAAATTTTAATAAATTAATATTATTTTAATCTGAATAAGCTTGTATGAATAGAAACTATTATTTTATAGCAAAACAAGAGTCCATAATGATTTGAAATAAATAATTGTTTAGATAGTCATAACTATTTGAACTGCTTTGATAAATAGATTTATTTTTTAAATCTCTTATTAATTTTTGAAATATTAATAGATTAGTATTATTTTATTCTGAACAAACTTATTAAACATAAACCTTTATTTTATGACAATACAAAAGTTTATAAAAATTTGAAATAAATAATTGTTCACATAGTCATAATTATTTGAACTGATTAGGTAAATAGAATTATTTTTTAAATCTCTTACTTATTAATTTTTTAAATATTAATAAATTCATTTTATTTTATTCTTAATAAGCAAGTATGAATTGAAAATTATTGTTTTATGACAAGACAAAAGGTCATAACAATTTGAAATAGATAATTGTTCATATAGTCTTAACTATTTAATGGGTTTGGTAAACAAATTTATTTTTTAAATCTCTAAGTTATTAATTTTTGGAATATTATTAGATTAGTATTATTTTATTTTGCATAAGCTTGTATGAATATAAATAATTGTTTTATGATAGAACAAAATGTTATAACAATTTGAAGTATACAATTATTCAAATAATCATAACTATTTGAATTTGTTCGGTAAACATATTTATTTTTTAAATCTCTTATTAAATTTTGAAAGATTAATAAATTAGTATTATTTTATTCAGAATAAGCTTGTATGATAAAAAAATAATTGTTATATGACCAAACAAAAGGTAATAACAATTTGAAATGGATAATTATTGAAATGGCCATAATTATTTAAACTGATTTTATAAATAGATTCACTTTTTAAATCACTTATTAATTTTTGGAATATTAATAAATTAGCATTACTTTATTTCAAGTAAGCTTATATGAACTAAAACAATTGTTTTATGACAAAATAAAAGGTCATAGCAATTTTAAATAGATAATTGTTCAAATAGTCATAACTATTTGAATTTTTTCGATAAACAAATTTATTTTTTTAACTCTTACTTATTAATTTTTGAAATATTAAGAAATTAGTATTATTTTAATTTGGATAAGCTTTAATGAACTGAAATAATTGTTTTATGTCAAAATAAAAGGTCATAACAATTTTAAATAAATAATTGTCTAAGTAGTTATAACTATTTGAACTTATTCGATAAGTAGATTTATTTTTTCAAATCTTTTGCTTAGTATTTTTTAAATGTCAATAAATTTAGATTATTTTATTCCAAATAAGCTTGTAAGATATAAAACAAATATTTTATGACTAAACAAAAGGTCAAAATAATTTGAAATCAATAATTATTCTAATAGTTTTAACTATTTGAACTAGTTTGGCAAGCACATTTATTTTTTAAATCTCTTACTTATTAATTTTTGAAATATTATTAAATTAGTATTATTTTTAACCAAATAAGCATCTATGATTAGAAACAACTATTTTATGACAAAATAAAGGTTTTAATGATTTGAGATTGACAATTGTTCAAATAGTCATAACTATTTAAGTCGGTTCGATAAATAGATTTATTGTTTAAATCTGTTACTTATTAATTTTTGAAATATTAATCAATTAGTATTATTTTATTTTGAATAAGCTTGTATGATCAAAAACAATTGTTTTATGACAAAACAAAAGGTCATAATAATTTGAAATAGATAATCATTCAAATGGCCATAATTATTTTAACTAATTCGATAAACCGGTTTATTTTTTAAATTTCTTGCTTATTAATTTAGGAAATATTAATAAATTAGTATTATTTTATTCTATCTAAGCTTGTATTAATTGAAACAATTCTTTTATGACAAATCAAAAGGTTATAATGATTTTAAATAGATAATTCTTAAAATAATAATAATTATTTAAACTTATTCAGCAAATAGATTTATTTTTTTAATCACTTATTAATTTTCCAAATGTTAATAAATTAGTATTAATTTATTCTAAATAAGCTTGTATGAACTAAAACAATTGTTTTGAGTCAATAAAAGGTCAAAACGATTTGAAATAGATAATTATTTTAATAGTCATAACCATTTGAACTAATTCGATAAACAAGTTTATTTTTAAATCTCGTACTTAATAATTTTAAAATATTTTTAAATGATTATTATTTTAATTTGAATAAGCTTGTACAAACAAAACAATTGTTTTATGACAAAAGAAAAGGTCATAATGATTTGAAATAGATAATAGTTCATATAGTCTTAACTATTTGAACTAGTTGGACAATTAGATTTATTTTTTAATTTTCTTGGTTATTAAGTTTCAAAATATTATTAAATTAGTATTATTTTATTTCGAATAAAATAGTATAAATAGAACCAATTGTTTGCTGACAAAATAAAAGGTTATAATGATTTGAAATAGATAATTATTCAAATAGTCAAAACTATTTGAAATAGTTTGGCAAGCAGATTTACTTAAATCTCTTACTGATTAATTTTCTAAATATTAATAAATTAGTACAATTTTATTTCAAACAAATTTATATTAACAAAAACAATTGTTTTATGACAAAACAAAAAAGTAATAATGATTTGAAATAGATAATTGTTCAAATAGTTACAATTATTTGAACTAGTTCAGTAAATAGAATTATTTTCTAAATCTCTTATAAATTTTAGAAATATTAATAAATTAATTTTATTCTATTTCAAATAAGCTTGTATGAGTTAAAACAATTATTTTATGACAAAACAAAAGGTCATAACAATTTGAAATAAATAATTGTTCATATAGTCTTAGCTATTTGAACTGGTTTGACAAACATATTCATTTTTTAAATCTTAGTTATTAATTTTTAGAATATTATTAAATTAGGATTATTTTATTCTGAATAAGCTTTTATGAACATAAACAAATTTTCATAATAGAAAAAAAGAGTTATAACAATTTCAAATAGATAATTGTTCAAATAGTCATAACTATTTGAACTAGTTTAGCAAACAGATTTATTTTTTAAATGTCTCATTAATTCTTGAAATATTAATAAATTAGTATTATTTTATTTCAAAAAATCTTGTATGTTGAAATAAATAATTGTTCAAATATGTATAACTATTTGAACTAGTTTGATAAATAGATTTAATTTTTAAATCACTTATTAATTTTTGAAATATTAATATATTAGTATTACTTTATTTCGAACAAACTTATATGAACAAAAACATTTATTTTATGACAAAACAAAAGTTAATAACGATTTGAAATAGATAATTATTCAATTAGTCATAATTATTTGAACTAGTTATGTAAATCGAATTATTTTTTAAATCTCTTACTTATTAATTTTTGAAATATTAATAAATTCATTTTATTTTATTCCAAATAATCTAGTATGAATTCAAAAAAAACTTATTTTATGACAAAACAAAAGGTCATAATGATTTGAAATAGATAATTATTCTATAGTCTTAAATATTTGAATTGGTTCGACAAAGAAAGTTTTTTTTAATTCTCTTAGTTATTAATTTTTGGAATATTATTAGATCAGTGTTATTTTATTCCAAATAAACTTGTATGAATAAAAATAATTATTTTATGGCAAAACAAAATGTTATAACGATTTCAAGTTTATAATTGTTCAAATAGTCAAAACTATTTGAACTAAGTTAGTAAACAAATTTATTTTTTAAATCTCTTACTTATTAATTTTTGAAAGATTAGTAAATTAGTATTATTTTATTCTAAATAAGATTGAACTTTGAAATAAAATTGTTATATGATGAAGCAAAAGGTAATAATGATTTGAAATAGATTATTATTGACATGGCCATAATTATTTGAATAGATTCGACAAACAAATTCACTTTTTAAATAACTTACTTATTAAATTTTGAAATATTAATAAATTAGTTTTATTTTATTTCGAATAAGCTTGTACGAACTGAAACGATTGTTCTATGACAAAACAAAAGGTCATAACGATTTGAAACAGATAATTGTTCATATAGTCTTAATTGTTAGAACTACTTCAGCAAACAAATTTATTTTTTAAATCTTTTAGTTATTAATTTTTAGAATATTATTAAATTAGTATTATTTTATTTTGAATATGCTTATATAAACTAAAACATTATTTTATAACATAACAATAGTTATAGCAATTGAAATAGATAATTGTTAAAATAGAAACTGATTTAGTAAACGAATTTATTTTTTAAATCTCCTATTTATTAATTTTTGAAATATTAATAAATTAGTATTATTTTATCCCGAATAGGCTTATATGATAAAAAACAATTGTTTTATGACAAAAGAAAAGTTCATAATGATTTGAAATAGATAATTATTCAAATGGTTACAATTATTTGAATCAATTTGATAAACTGACTTAATTTTTAAATATCTAACTCATCAATTTTTGAAATTTTAATAAAATAATATTATTTTATCTCGAATAAGCGTTTTCAAACTGAAACAATTGTTTTATGATAAAGCAAAAGGTTATATTTATTTTCAATAGATAATTCTTTAAATCATTATAAATATTTAAACTTGTTTGGTAAATAGATTTATCTTTTAAAATTTCTTGTCTTTTGATGTTCTACATGTTAATAAATTAGTATCATTTTATTTCAAATAAGCATGTATGAGCTAAAAAAATTATTTTATGACTAAACAAAAGGTTAGAATGGTTTGAAATAGATAATTGATCTAATAGTCTTAACTATTTGAACTGATTCTATAAGCATATTTATTTTTTAAATCTCTTACTAATTTTTAGAATATTATTAATTTAGCAATATTTTACTCCGAATAAGCTAGTGTGAATAGAAACAATTGTTTTATGACCAAATGAAGATCATAATAATTTGAGATAGATAATTGTTCAAATACTCATAACTATTTGAATTTGTTCGATAAATAGATTTTGTTTTTAAATGTCTTATTAATTTTGAAATATTAATAAATTAGTATTATTTTATTCTAAATAGTTTTGTATGAATAGAAACAATTGTTTGATGATAAAACAAAGTGTCATAACTATTTGAAATAGATAATAGTTCAAATGGATATGACCATTTGAACTTGTTTTGTGAACAAATTTATTTTTTAAATCTCCAACTTATTAATTTTTAGAATATTAATAAATTAGTATTATTTTATTTCAAATAACTTTGTATTATTGGAAAGAACTGTTTTATGACAAAACAAAATATCATAACAATTTGAAATAAATAATTATTCAAATAGTCATAACTATTTAAACTCCTAGGTAAACAAATTTATTTTTTAAATCTTTTACTTATTAATTTTTGGTCTTTTAAGAAATTAGTATTATTTTATTCTGAATAAGCTGTTATGAACAGAAACAATTGATTTATGACAAAACAAAAGGATATAAGAATTTGAAGTAGATAATTGTTCAAATAGTCATAACTATTTGACCGTGTTCAAAAAACATACTTATTGTTTAAATTTTTACTTATTAATTTTTGAAATATTAATAAATTTATATTATTTATTTGAAATAAGCTTGCATGAACAGAACCAATTGTTTATTTTTTAAATCTTTTACTTATTAATCGTCTTAATATTAATAAATTTGTATTATTTTATTAGAAAAAAGCTTGTATGAACAGAAAAAATCATTTTATGAGAAAACAAAAGGTTATAACAATTTCAAATAGATAATTATTAAAATAGTCACAATTATTTAAACTTGTTCAGTAAATATATTCATTTTTTAAATCTTTTAATTATTAATTTTTGAAATATTAATAACTTAGTACTATTTTATTTTGAATAAGCTTATATGAACTGAAATAATTTTTTATGACAAAACCAAAGGTTATAACATTTCAAATAGATATTTATTCAAATAGTCATGATTATTTGATCTAGTTCAATAAAACATATTTACTTTTGAAAATTTTTACTTATTAATTGTTGAAATATTAATAAATTACTATTATTTTAATTTGAATAAGTTGTGTGAATAGAAACTATTATTTTATAATCGAAAAAAATCATAATAATTTGAAATAAATAATTGCTCAATAGTCCATAAACTATTTGAACTGTTTTGGTAAATAGATTTATTTTCTAAATCTCTTATTAATTTTGAAATATTAATAGCATTAGTATTTTTTTTATTCGGAACAAACTTAATAAACAAAAATATTTATTTAATGAAATAAAAGTCATAATGGATTTGAAATAGATAATTGTTCAAATAGTCATAATTATTTGAACTGATTAGGTAACCAAAATTATTTTTTAAAATCTCTTACATATTAAATTTTGAAATATTAATAAATTTATTTTATTTATTCTGAATAAGCTAGTATGAATTAAAAAATTGTTTTATGACAAAACAAAAACAAATTGAAATAGATAATTATTAATATAGTCTTAATTATTAGAACTAGTTAACAAACAAATTTATTTTTTAAATCTCTTAGTTATTAATTTCAAAATATTATTATATTAGTATTATTTTATTTCAAATAAGCTTGTATGAATAGAAATAATTTTTATCACAGAACAAAAGGTTATAATTATTTGAAGTATACAATTATTTAAATAGTCATAATTATTTAAATTGGTTCAATAAACATATTTTATTAATTTTTGAAAGATTAATAAATTAGTATTATTTTATTCCAAATAAATTGTATGACCATAAACAATTGTTATAAAACCAAACAAAAGGTAATAATGATTCGAAATACATAATTATTGAAATGGCCATAATTATTTAAATTGATATAGTAAACAAATTCACTTTTTAAATCACTTATTAATTTTTGGAATATTAATAAATTAGTATCATTTTATTTTGAATAAGCTTGTATGAACTGAAACAATTATTTTATAACAAAACAAAAGGTCATAACAATTTTCAATAGACAATTGTTCAAATAGTCATAACTATTTGAATTTGTTAGGTAAAAAAAATTATTTTTTTAAACTCTTACTTATTAATTTTTGAAATATTAAGAAATTAGTACTATTTTATTTTGGATAAGCTTTTATGAACTGAAAACAATTGTTTTATATTAAAACAAAAGGTCATAATGATTTTAAATAAATAATTGTTCAAATAGTCATAGCTATTTAAACTTATTCAGTAAATAGATTTATTTTTTCAAACCTTTAGCTTATTAATTTTTTGAATGTTAATAAATTTGGATTATTTTATTCTGAATAAGTTTGTAATATATGAAACAAATATTTTATGACTAAACAAAAGGTAAAAAATGATTTGAAATAGATAATTATTCTAATAACTTTAACTATTTGAACTGGTTCAGCAAATACATTTGTATTATAAATCTCTTACTTAATAAATTAGCATTATATTTAATTGAATAACCTTTAATGATCAAAATCAATTATTTTATTACAAAACAAAGATCTTAACGATTTGATATTGATAATTTTCTTGGTTATTAAGTTTCAAAACATTATTAAATTAGTATTATTTTATTCCAAATAAAATAGTATGAACATAAGCAATTGTTTGATGACAAAATAATAAAGTTATAACGATTTGAAATAGATAATTATCCAAATAGTCAAAACTATTTGAAATTGTTTGGTAACAGATTCACTTTTTAAATATCATACTAATTAATTTTCTAAATATTAATAAATTAGTATTATTTTATTTTGAACAAACTTATATTAACAAAACAATTGTTTTATGAACAAAAAAAGTATTAATGATTTGAAATAGATAATTGTTCAAATAGTATAATTATTTGAATGATTTTGGTAATATAATTATTTTCTAAATCTCTACTTATAAATTTTGAAATATTAATAAATTAGTTTTATTCTGTTCAAATGCGTTTGTATGAGCTTGAAATAAAAGTCATAACACTTTGAATAAATAATTGTTCTTATAGTCTTAACTATTTGAACAAAAAGTTATAACAATTTGAAATAAATAAATGTTAAATTAGTATTATTTTATTTCGAATAAGTTTGTATGAACTAAAACAATTATTATATGATTAAAGAAATTATTAAAATGATTTGAAATAGATAATTGTTCTAATAGTCTTAATTATTCGAACTGGTTCGGCAAACATATTTATTTTTTAAATCTCTTATTAATTTCTAAAATATTATTAAATTATTATTATTTTATCCAAATAAGCATGATTAGAAACAATTATTTTAAGAGAAACAAAGATCATAATGATTTGAAAATGATATTTGTTTAAATAGCCATAACTATTTAAATTGATTCGAAAATAGTTTTAGTTTTTAAATCTCTTACTTATTAATTTTTGAATATTAGTAAAGTAGTATTATTTTATTTTGGATAAGTTTCTATAGCTGAAACATTCTTTTATAATGGAAAAAAGGTCATAATGACTTTAAATAGTTAGATTGATTGTTCAAATAGTCCAATCTATTTAAACTTGTTCAATAAAGAGATTTATCTTTTTAAATCTCTTGCTTATTAATTTTTTGAATGTTAATAAATTAGTATTATTTTGTTCTAAATAAACTTGTATGAATTGAAATAATTGCTTTATGATTAAACAAAAGGTCAGAACAATTTGAAATAGATAATTGTTCTAATAGTGTTAACTACTTGAATTGGTTCAGCAAACATATTTATTTTTTAAATCTTGTTAGCTCAAAGACTTGGAATAAACCAAGAAGGGGGTGAATTGGTTTTAATAAAAATTTCAAAGATAATATTCAATAACCACAAATTATTAAAATAGATAAGCATAATAGATGAATATAAACAAGAGATAGAGTTAGAGAATTTAACACCAAGATTTATAGAGGTTC
>NW_019167876.1:0-66290 GCF_002303985.1 Durio zibethinus | reverse complement strand
TATTAAAAGTTTTTTAATTGAGTTGTCATAAAACAACAGCCAAATAATTAGAACAATATAATAGTTACTGTAATTAATTAAATATATATTACTAATAATTTATAAATATTTTATAAAATATTATAGGAAAAAACTACAAATAATAGAATTTATTATTAAATTATCCTAATACCTAATAATAATATTAATATTATTTATTATTAATATCAATATTAATTATTATTAATTAATTCTATATTAATAATTTAATGAAAATTATTAACTCTTTAGTTGTCTTAATAGTCATAAATATTTAAATTTGTTCAATAAATGAATTTATTTTTTCAAATCTTTTACTTATTAATTTTTTGAATGTTAATAAATTTAGATTATTTTATTCTAAATAGGCATGTAATATATAAAACAAATATTTTATGACTAAACATAAGATTGGAACGATTTGAAATAGATAATTATTCTAATAGTTTTAATTATTTGAATTGGTTCGGCAAAAAATTTTTTTTTTAAATCTCTTATTAAATTTTGAAATATTATTAAATTAGTATTATTTTTAACTGAATAAGCTTTTATGATAATAAATAATTTTTTTATGACAAAACAAAGATCTTAATGATTTGAGACTGATAATTGTTCAAATAGTCATAACTATTTGAACTGATTCAATAAACATATTTATTTTTTTTAAATCTCTTACTTATTAATTTTTGAACTATTAAAAAATTAGTAATATTTTATTTCGAATAAGCTTGTAAGATCAAAAACAAATATTTTATGACAGAACAAAAGGTCATAACGATTTGAAACAAATAATCATTCAAATGGGCATAATTATTTTAATTGATTCTATAAACAAATTTATGTTTTAAATTTCTTATTATTTTAGGAAAATATTAATAAATTAGTATTATTTTATTCTCTCTATGCTTGTATTAACTTAAATAATTGTTTTATAACAAATCAAAAGGTTATAGAAAATTGTTCAAATGGTAAACAAATTTATTTTTTTAAATCTCTTTTTTGAATGCTAATAAATTATTATTAATTTATTCTGAATAAGCTTGTATGAACTAGAACAATTGTTTTATAACTAAATAAAAGGTCAAAATGATTTTAAATAGATAATTATTTTAATAGTCTTAACCATTTGAACTGATTTTGTAAACAAATTTATTTTTAAATTTCTTACTTATTAATTTTTAAAATATTATTAAATTAGTATTATTTTAATCAGAATAAGCTTGTACGAACAAAACAATTGTTTTACGACAAAAGAAAAGGTCATAATGATTTAAAATAGATAATCATTCATATCGTCATAACTATTTTAACTATTCTAAATAAAATAGTATGAACATAACCAATTGTTTGATTCCATCAATTGTACCCTATTAACTTTTGTGGAAATCTAATATTCATTATTGCTTGATTAGTTGACTTTCTCTATTTTAGTTAAGTCTCTTATTTTTAGAATAATGAGTGATTTGGGTAATTATACCGAATCCATTAGTTATTTTTTTATTATGTGTAGAGAGTAAAATCTCTTCTTTGATTTGCTATTTGTGGGAAAACACTTATTTACAGTTGGTTTGTAATCTTGTAATCTATATATTTATATTTGTATCTCTAGAATTTATATTTATATTTATATTTATGTTTGTAAGTGTTTGTATCCCTAGAATTAAGGATAAAAAATTAGGATAGACAATATCTCAAGTATAAGATTAGTTTTAGGAAGATTTAGTTTCCTAGTTTACTCACTAGTTAGTTGTATATAAACCTAAGGTGCTTGTATTTTAAATTATTAATATTAAATATTAAATAATTTTTAGATATAATATTAATTATTTAAACTTTTAACAAGCCCCCATCACGTGTAGGTGAAGAGGAAAGAAGCCTTTCACATGACAAATTAGGAAAGGGCAACAGAAAGAAAGTCCTAGCTCTTATACCATGTGAAAAAACTAAGAAATAAAACTATGCGAAAAACTAAGAGTAAAACTAAATGTATATTGAAAAACTGCTCATAAAGAATTATACAAACAATTATGTGCTTGTATAATAAACTTATTAAATTATTAATATTAAAATAAAAATTAAATAATTTTTAGATATAATATTAGTTATTTAAACTTTTAATAGGCCCCCATCACGTGTAGGTGAAGATGAAAGAAGCCTTCCATGTGACAAATTAGGAAAGGGCAACAGAAAGAAAGTCTTGGCTCTCATACCATGTGTAAAAACTAAGAAATAAAACTGTATGGAAAACTAAGAGTAAAACTAAATGTATATTGAAAAACTGCTCATAAAGAATTATCAATATTATCTTGTAATATTAAAATAATGATTAATAATTATTTAAAGTTCAATTCAATTTTGTTAACTTCAATAAACTTTTTTTTATTAAAAAATAGAGATATCCATTTTATAAGATTGAAAAGTAAATTAATTCAAACTAATTATTGATACAAATTTTCTTGGATAAGATTAATAACAAAGTAGGTCTTTAGTCTCCAATTTATTGTTGAAAATGAAATTCAATTAGAATTTTCATACAGTTGAGTTAGATATTAAAGAATATGGAGAGAGAATTCAAATATTAATTTACATCAAGTTTTTTTTATTGTTAATTATTAAAACAATTAACTAAGGCTTGAAACTTTTATATATATAACAATAAATTTTAGATATATGTATATCTCTTAAGTCTTATTGTGTTGTTTATAATTAAATCTTAAACCATTTCATTAAAAAGGATATAATTTGAACTAACCAATATTAAAGTTAATCAAATGATTGTATAAAATAAGTGATTTGGAGATAAAAAGTAATAATTGGTCAAATGATGGAATTTTTTAGTAATAATTTGAATTATTACCCTAACCCACTATCAAGCATATAAGTTAAGTTTTATAATTTTTTTTTAGTGTTTAAAAAGGTCATTTTTAATTTTTATTATCTATTTTAAATAATTCAATAAAAATTAGATGAGAAAGTGAAGGACGAAATCAAGCAAAGAGCTACAGATCAAAATGAAAATTCTCTTATTCATAATTGATATTTCATTCTAAACTTTGACTTTCTATATTTATGATCATGTTAATTGAACATGTTGAGCTCAAAATTCCAATACATTGTACTAATAAGGTAAATGGAACTATGGAAGAATCTATAATTAACAATGTGGTAGAACAAAATTTAGAATCAGAAGATATATAATGAAACACCAACTACCTTGCATTATTGGTACTTTTTTTCTTTTCGAATAACAAATTGTCATTATTCTTTGGAAAAACTTGGATTTCTTGAAGGAAAGAAATCGCAAAATCTAGCTGATGAGTTCGCATTTGAGGCCTGAATAGCGTTGGATAAACTTACCTTGATGCAATTCCTATGCTTCCAATGTCATTTTTCTCATAAGGGATGAAAGGCTGGATCAGGCATCAATTGATAGTTTTATTGCAAACTAATAGTCTTGGTTCACATGATGTAACTTATGTTATATAAGATGGTTAATAATATTAATTAATGAAATATTATTATATATAATTGTATTAATTATATATATTATTCTTATCAATTATAATAAAAATTATTATATGATTTGTAGCTCATTAATAATTATTATATAATAAAAACAATTAAAATTATCCTAAATATTAAGTATTGTTTAATTGAATAATTATATTAATTATTAATATATATAAGAATTATTACTACAAGATTTCATAATAAATTTAAAATCCAGTTAATTTATTAATATTAAAATTGAATATCCGAGGAATATCTGATTATAAAATCCTAATTGGTTTTAATTAATTATTAATATTATCAATTAATATAATATTAATTATATAAATATATAATAATAATTAAGTAAAACTCCTCCTAGTTAATTATGCTTAATATATACCAAACTAATAATGTATTATTCGCTTATAATTAAATTATAAACAATAATATTAAAATTAATTAATTTAATCTTTTATTATTAGTTTATTTTAATTAATATTTAATTATAATTAAATACTATTCTAATTTATTTAATTTTTTAATCTCTTAGTTATTAATTTTTAGAATATTATTACAATAGTATTATCTTTATTTTAATAAACTTGTAATGAATATTAAATAATTTGAAATATATAATTGTTCAAATAGTCATAACTATTTGAACTAGTTTGGTAAACAGATTTATTTTTTAAATCTCCTACCTATAAAATTTTGAAATATTAGTAAATTAGTTTTATTTTAATCCAAATAGGCTTGTATGATAAAAAACAATTGGTTTATGATGAAACAAAAGTGCATAATGATTTGAAATAGATAATTATTTAAATGGCTGTAATTATTTGAACTGATTTGATAAACTAATTTACTTTTTAAATCTCTAACTTATCAATTTGTGAAATATTTATAAGTAATATTATTTTATTTCGAATAAGCTTTTATGCACTGAAACAAAATAAAATAATATTCAAAATAAAATAATATTAATCTAATAATCTCTAAAAATTAATAACTAAGAGATTTAAAAAATAAATTTGTTTGCTGAACTAGTTTAAATAGTTAAGACTATATGAACAATTATCTATTTTAAATCGTTATGATCTTTTGTTTTGTCATAAAACAATTTTTTAATTCATACTAGCTTATTCATAATAAAATAAAATGAATTTATTAATATTTCTAAAATTAATAAGAGATTTAAGAAAAAATTCTGCTTACCTAACTAGTTCAAATAATTATGATTATTTAAACAATTATTTATTTCTAATAATTATGACTTTTTGTTTTGTCATAAAACAAATATTTTTGTCCATATAAGTTTGTTCGGAAAAATTAATATTACTCTGTTAATATTTAAAAAATTAATAATAGATCTAAAAAATAAATCTTTTTATATATATATTAATTAATAAAAATCAATATTCAAATAATTAATAATAAATTATAAGTATTTAAATAATAATTATACCTAAGAAATAATTAATTTATTAAAATTAACTGAATTAAGTTAATTAAATATTTATAAATAATAAATAAATAAAATATAGAAATAGCTATAGTTTTTATTAATTATAAATTAATTGATAATTAAAATTATTTAATTAAATTAATTCTAACTGTATAGATTATAACCAAGAATTTAATATTCTTATTTAATTATTATTATATTATTTGATTAGATAATTCAATTTGAATTAAATTTATTTATGATAAATTAGCAAATAGTAGTTATAAGATCTCATGACAAATTTTAAAGCTTTTATTCAGGAATATAATTATTAACGGTAAATAGATTTAAATATTAATTTTTATGATTTATATTAATTTATAATTATTTATTATATGAATAAATTTATTAGATTGCTTATAAATTATATAATTATGTAATATAATTATATTACATAACAAATAGTTTATTTTTATTATAATTTATTTTTAATTAATAATTAATAATTGTGTTAATTGTAGCTATTTTGTTAAACAAATATATTATTTGATTTATTAAGTAGCTAATTAAAAATTATTTATAACAACAAATAAAGTTATGTTCAATGCATTCAAATATTTCATAACTATTTGAATATTATTCTAATTTAAGTTTAAATTTGTTTAATTTTTAAATAATAAGATACTAATATTTGAAATTTCTAAAAATTTCATAATTGGATAATTATTATTTATTCTCAAAAAATAACTATATTATTATTTTAATTAATTAAAATAATTAACTATCCTAATAATTATCTAAATTTATTATCAAAACTATTTAATTTTAATCTTATTAAATTATTATTTAATTAAATATAAAGTTAAGTATTATAGTAATTGACTATTTCAATTAATAAATATTAAATTGTGTCATGCGAAAACAAAAAGTCATAACAATTTGAAATAAATAATTGTTCAAATAGTCATAATTAGTTAAACTTATTTGATAAATAGATTTATTTTTTAAATCTTTTACTTATTAGTTGTCTGAATATTAATAAATTTGTATAATTTTATTTGAAATAAGCTTGTATGAATAGAAAATTTTGTTTTAGGACAAAAAAAGGTTATAGCGATTAGAAATAGATAATTATTCAAATTGTCATAATTATTTTGAACTTGTTTGATAAATAGATTTATTTTTTAATTCTTATTAATTTTTAGAAATTAATAAAATAGAATTATATTATTTCAAATAAGCTAGTTAGAAACAATTATTTTTGTGATAAAACAAAAGGTCATAATGATTTGAAATAGATAATTATTTAAATAGTCATAACTATTTGCACTGGTCAGCCCAATTGATTCATTTTTTAAATCTATTACTTATTAATTTTAAAATATTGATAAATTAGTATTATTTTATTCCGAATAAGACCGTAATGAACATAAATAATTATTTTATGACAATACAAATGGTCATACATGATTTGAAACAAATAATTGTTCAAATAGTTATAACTAATTGAACTGGTTTAGTAAATAATTTACTTTTTAAATTTCTTACTTGAACTGGTTTAGTAAACAGTTTTACTTTTTAAATTTCTTACTTCTTAATTTTCAAATATTAATAAATTAATATTATTTTATTCTGAACAAACTTATATGTACAAAACATTTGTTTTATGGCAAAATAAAAGAATATAACCGATTTGAAATAGATAATTGTTCAAATAGTCATAATTATTTGAATTGGTTAGGCAAACTGAAATTGTTTTTTAAATCTTTTGCTTATTAAGTTTTGAAATATTAATAAATTTGTTTTAATTTATTCCGAATAAGTTACTAAGAAATGAAAAAAATTGTTTTACGACAAAAACAAAAGGTCATAATGATTTGAAATAAAGAATTGTTCATATAGCCTTAAATATTTGAACTAGTTCAGATAAAAAAATTTATTTTTTAAATCTCTTAGTTATTAATTTTTAGAATATTATTATATTAGTATTATTTTATTTTGAATAACTTGTGTGAATAGAAATAATTGTTTTATGAGATAACAAAAGGTTATAACATTTGAAATTATATAATTGTTCAAATAGTCATAAAATGTGAAACTGGGTTCAGTAAAAAATTTACTTTTTTAAATCTTTTATTAATTTTTGAATATTAGTAAATTAGTATTATTTATTCCAAATAGGCTTGTATGATGAAAAAAAATTGTTTATGACAAAACAAAAGTTCACAATGATTTGAAATAGATAATTATTCAAATGGCCATGATTGTTTGAATAATTTGATAAACTGATTTATTTTTTAAAACTCCAACTTCTTAATTTTGGAAATATTAATAAAGCAATATTATTTTACTTTGGAAAAACTTTTATGTATTGAAACAGTTGTTTTATGATAAAATAAAAGGTCATAACGATTTTAACTAGATGATTGTTCAAATAGTCATAACTATTTGAACTTATTCGGTAAATAGATTTTTTAAAAATTTCTTATTAATTTTTTAAATTTTAATAAATTAGTATTACTATATTTTGAATAAGCTTGTATGAACTAAAACAATTATTTTTTGACTAAACAAAAGATCAGAATAATTTGAAATAGATAATTGTTCTAATAGTCTTAACTATTTGAACTACTTCAGAAAACACCTTTTATTTTTAAATCCTCATTAATTTTCAAAATAGTAATAAATTGGTATTATTTTATAAATAAAACAAAATGTCATAACGATTTGAAATAAATAATAGTTCAAATGGACATGACTATTTAAATTGTTTCAGTAAACAGATTTATTTTTTAAATCTCTAACTTATTAATTTTAGAATAATAATAAATTAGTATTATTTTATTCCAAATAAACTTGTGTGAATAGAAACAATTGTTTTATGACAAAACAAAAGAGCCATAAATTTGAATTATATAATTGTTCAAATAGTAATAACTATTTGAACTTGCTCGATAAACGAATTTATTATTTAAATCTTTTACTTATTAATTTTAGAAATATTAATAAATTAATATTATTTTATTTCAAATAAGCTTATATGAACCAAACAACTCTTTTATGACAAATCAAAAGGTCATAACGATTCGAAATAGATAATTATTCAAATTGTCATGATTATTTGATCTAGTGTAGTAAACATATTTTTAAAATTTTTACTTACTAATTTCCAAAATATTAATAAATTAGTATTATTTTAATGCAAATAAGCTTGTATGAATAGAAACAATTGTTTTACAACAAAACAAAAAGTCATAATGATTTGAAATAATAATTGCTCAAATAGTCATAACTATTTGAACTAGTTTGATACATAGATTTATTGCCTAAATCACTTATTAATTTTGAAATATTAATAGATTAGTATTACTTTATTTGAATAAACTTATATGAACAAAAACATTTGTTGTATGACAAAACAAAAAGTAATAATGATTTGAATATATAATTGTTAAATAGTATAATTTTTTTAAACTGGCTTAGGTAAACAAAATTATTTTTTAAATCTTACTTATTATTTTTTGAAATATTAATAAATTCATTTATTTATTTCGAATAAGCTAGTATGAATTGAGAAAATTGTTTTATGACAGACAAAAGGTCATAACGATTTGAAATAGATAATGTTTCATATAGTCTTAACTATTGAATTGGTTCGGCAAACAAATTTATTTTTTAAATCCCTTAGTTATTAATTTTTGGAATATATTAGATTAGCTATTGTTTTATTTGAATAAGCTTGTATGAACAGAAATAATTGTTTCTATGACATAACAAAGGTTATAATGATTGAAGTATAGAATTGTTCAAATAGTCATAACTATTGAACTGGTTCAGTAAACATATTCATTTTTTAAATCTCTTATTAATTTTTGAAAGATTAATAAACTATTATTATTTTATTTCAATTAATCATGTATGATAAAAATCAATTGTTATATGACCAAACAAAGGTGATAACGATTTGAAATAGATAATTGTTGAAATGACCATAATTATTTGAAACTAATTTCGCAATGGATTCACTTTTTAATCACTAACTTATTAATTTTTGGAATATTAATAAACTAGAATTATTTTATTTTGAATAAGCTTGTATGAACTGAAACATTATTTTATGAAAAAACATCATAATGATTTTAAATAGACAATTGTTCAAATAGTCGTAACTATAATAAATTGCATCGATAAAACAAATTTATTTTTTAAACTCCCTGCTTATAAATTCTTTTTATTTGGATAAGCTTTTTATGAATTGAAATAATTATTTTATGTCAAAACAAAATGTCATAACGAATTTTAAGAATAATTGATCAAATAGTCATAACTTTTTAAACTTGTTTGGTAAACAAATTTATTTTTTCAAATCTTTTGCTTATTAATTTTCCAAATGTTCATAAATTTGGATTATTTTATTCCAAATAACCTTATAAGACATGAAAAAAATATTTTATGACTAAACAAAAGGTTTGAACTATTTGAAATGGATAATTATTCTAATTGTTTTTACTATTTGAACTGTTTAGCAAACATATTTAATTTTTAAATCTCTTATTAATTTTTGAAATATTATTAAATTAGTATTATTTTTAATTGAATAGGCTTCAATGATTAGAAACAGTTGTTTTATGACAAAACAAAAATTTTAACGATTTGAGATTGATAATTGTTAAAATAGTCATAATTATTTGAACTGGTTTGGTAAACAGATTTATTGTTTAAATTTGTTACCTATTATTTTTGAAATATTAATCAATTAGTATTATTTTATTTCGAATAAGCTTGTATGATAAAAATTTTGTATTATGACAAAATAAAAGGTCATAATGATTTGAAATAGATAATTATTCAAATGACTATAATTATTTTAACTAATTTGGTAAACAGATTTATTTTTTAAATTTCTTATTAATTTAGGAAATATTAATAAATTAGTATTATTTTATTCCATATAAGATTGTATCAACTGAAACAATTGTTTTATGACAAATTAAAAGGTTATAACAGTTTTAAATAGACAATTGTTCAAATAATAATAACTATTTGAACTTGATCGACAAACAGATTTATTTTTTAAATCTCTTTCTTATTAATTTTCCAAATGTTAATAAATTAGTATTAATTTATTTTGAATAAACTTGTATGAATTGAAACAATTATTTTATGACTAAAAACTGGTCAAAACGATTTGAAATATATAATTTTTCTAATAGTCTTAACCATTTGAAATGATTCGATAGATAAATTTATTTTTTAAATATTATAAAATTAGTATTATTTTAATATGAATAAGTTTGTACAAATAAGACAATTGTTTTATGACAAAAGAAAATGTCATAATAATTTGAAATAGATAATCATTTATATAGTTTTAACTATTTGAATTGGTTCGGTAATTAGATTTATTTTTTAATTTTTTTTGTTATTAAGTTTTGGAATATTATTAAATTTGCATTATTTTATTTCGAATAAAATAGTATAAATAGAACAAATTATTTGATGAAAAAATAAAAGGTTATAATGATTTGAAATGGATAATTATTCAAATAGTCAAAACTATTTGAAATGGTTTGGTAAGCAAATTTACTTTTTAAATCTCTTACTGATTATATTTAAATGTTCAAATTAATTTATTGTTAAGATAAATAAATTTATAAATAATTAATATTAAATAATTATTATAAATATTTTATTAGTTTAATTAATATTATATTATTATTTTACTAATTGCTAAATCTATACAATTATTTAAATATAATATTAATTAAATATAATATCATGAATAACTTATATAGTCAAAATTGTTTATATTATTATAAATTATACTAAAAGTTATTTATATTTTATTATAATTCTTATATTTATATATAATAACATATAGACTTAATAGTTATAAACTATATTAATTATAACAATATAGTTATCTAAATTATTTAATTACTTTATAATTAATAATATTAATTTAGTTATTAAATTATTTAATATTTAAATAATAATTAAATATGATTTCAAATATAATTAATTTATATATATAAATAGTTTCATTTATATTATTAAAATAATAATCATATAATATTCTTAAACTATATATAATAATTATTATATTATAAATTAAGTTATAAATATTAGTTTTTATTAAATTATAATAAATAAGAATTATATAATGTTTTATAAATAAATAATATAATACTAAAATTTTACTTATTATAAATATTATAATAATATAATTTATATTTATTATATATATAATTATAATTATTATTAATATAATAATATTAATTAATAATTGTATAGATTAGTAATTAGTAAAATAATAATATAATATTAATTAAACTAATAAAATATTTATAATAATTGTTTAATATTAATTATTTCGAATAATATTAACTATAATTATTATTATAAATATTATTAAATATTAAATATTTAATATTCAATATATATAATAATATTAGTGATAGTATTTATATAAATATTAATAATTAAGTATTAATATTCAATTTATAAATTAATAATAAATAATATTAAGGTTTCATACTTAATTATAGCTAACTTATTACTATTCTAAAAATTAATGAGTAAGAGATTTAAAAAATGAATCTATTTACTAAATAAGTTCAAATAATTATTCATTTTTGAAGTTATAATATAATATAAATCATATTATATAAACTATATTATATTATAATTGGCTTATAATTATTTAATAATAATTAAATTGTACTAATTTATAATTAATAATTTAAAATATAAAAAGTAATAATTTATAATCTTATTATAAATTTAAGAGATTATAATTATTTTAAATATTTTAAATATTATTATTATTTAATTATCTATTTAAGTTATTTAATACTTAACTTATATTAAAATAATTAATAAAATATTTATTTTGGTTTATATTTTAATAATTTATATTTAATAATAACTAATGTATAATTAATAAAAATTATAATATTATTAATATGTTAATTTTATAATTATGTTCAAATAGTTATTAAATTTAATAACAATATTAAATAGATAATTAAGTTATTAATTATTAAATATTTTTAATATTTGTTAATTTATTAACATTTTATTTATATTACTTATTAATTATATTTAATAATTAAGATTGTTAATTATTAATTAAGTTTAATATAATTATTATAAATAACTAATTTTAAATTTATAATAAATATTAATTGTAAATTGTCATAATTTTTAATATTAATCAATAAAATTGATTTTATCATTAATTATATTTAATTCATATAATTATATATAAATTACTAATATTTATAACATTTAAATAATGTTATTTTAATAACATTATAATAATTGTGATTTAATTATATTATTATTACTTTAATTAGTATGGATATATTATTGTAATTAGCTTATAATAAATTAATATACAATTATTTATTTAATAATTAATATAAATTTATATTATATTATAATTCTTAGTTATAATATAATCATTTTAATCTGCCATAGCTTTCATTTCTCAAAACCCACTACTTTTACTTTTTCTCTACAGCAGCTGCAAACCAACAGCGGTTGTCCACCATCGTTATTTGCATCCACATTAACAAGAGCTCATGGCTTTCTCTTTTTGTCATATATTTTTGCATTAGTAGATATTCAAACCAACTCTAATGATGAATTTCTGGTGGAATGCAATCATATGCAAAATCAATTTGCAATCAAGGAAAAATAGTCATGAGGTATCAACCTACCGTTGTGCTTTTCCTTTAATTTAGTAGCTCCAGTTTCTTAAGTTTATTCTAGCCAACAAAAATAGCATCATGAAAAATGAATTTGAAATACTACATAGATATAAGTTCTTCTCTATCATTTAATCCAACTGTTTGCTAAAGAAAATAGGGGAAGAAAAGTTTATGGTTAGTTAATTATTAATAATTAGTATAATGAATAACTTATTATATAATTTTCTTTAATAAGTTAATTTTTATTAATGTTTAATAAATGTTTTAAACATTTTAATTATTGTTATTAATTTATAGTATAAATATTAATTTATTAGTAATTTATTATTATAAATTAATATTATATTTATAAATAATAGTTATTATTCAAATATTTTTTTAATATCTGAAATATTGCTTCATATTTTATATATAATAGTAATAACATTCATATTATATATAATTCTATTATTTGTAAATTAAAATTATAAATGTATAATAAAATTATTTATAACTTGATCATATCCGTTGAATAATTAATAGAAAATAAATAATTAAATATAGTTTTAATACGATTAGTATCATTATGACATACCTAGTCAAATTACATGCATAACAATATTTGACGTGATCCAATAATTTCTTGTAGGGTCCTGATTGGCTTTTACTAAGACTGAGTATGGCTCCCCTTAATATATGAAGAAGTTCTGTACAACAAATGGCTCAACATAATGTCCATTAGCTTTAACAACTGTCATATTATGGCCCTGTATAAAACAATTTGCATTCAGATTTAGTAATAGAAAAAATTTGAACCAGTTGATAATCTTATTATAAGCATGGTAGAGTTGTGGAGATGTTGAACTAGAAAATGCAAGAGAATTACCTCAATTTGGTTTAAATAAATTATTTTTAAAATTTTTATTAATAAATATTAAAATAAATATATTAGTTTATAAATAAAATCTTATTCTAATAAATAAATAAACTTATTCTAAAATAATTATTAATTAGGGCTTGAAAAGGATTCTGATATTGGTTTTAATATTAATAAGATTAATAAATAATTATATTTATTTAATTATAATATAATTAATTAATTGTTGCTTTTTTAATAATAAATATAATAAAATAATACTAATTTAATAATATTATTGAATTATTTTATAATAAAATAATACTAATTTTATTAGTTAATATTATAAAATTATTTTAATTGATTTTTATCAAAGTAAATAGATTAGTTATTTAAAGTAGTATATTAATTGTAATTTAATAATTTAGTATTAATTATTATAATAAATTATAATCAAGTTAATATTAAATTAATATATCATAATATTTATAAATAACAATTATTTATTTATTCTAATAAATTATTAGATATTATTGTAAATAATAATTATAAATAGATCTAATCCAAATTTCATATAATAACTAATAGTCATTATTATAAATAGTTGTATATTTATATTATAATTTTATAATATAATATATTATATTAAGGTAAATAATAAACTGTTATCAATTATTGTTGATATAATATAGTTAATATAATACTATAAATGAATAATTTTAGTATCAATAATTTATAATATATTATTTTAATATATTAATAACTTAATTATTTTAGTATATAATATTAAATTAAAATAATAATTATTTAAATAATATAAGTTAATAAGAGATTATATAAATAATTACTTAATAACATTATAAATAGTTATAATATATATTTTAGTAAATACTAGTAAATTATTAATTAAAATATCAATATTAGTATTTATTTTAAAATAAATAATTACTAAATTAAATAAACAAATATTTATTAATTAAATAAAAATTAATAAATTATATATTATTTATAATTATATAAATTTAAATTTAAAATATATATAAATTATCAAATAAATTATTAATTACTGTTATTATTATTTATACTTGATATTATACTATAAATTACTAAGTTTGACTATAATTGTTTATATATAAAAATAAACAATTATAATTAAATTATATATTTTTAAAATCCCCTTTCATTTATATAACTAGTTATTCTTAAATAACAATATAAATTATTATATAAATTATTTATATATAAAATAATTATATTATTATAATATATTTATAATAATTAATTAAAAATATATAAAATAAAATTATTTAATATAAAATTATTTTATATATTATAACATTAAAATTTCTTATTATTATTATGCTATTAATTAATTAAAATCTTATTTAATTATAAATCCAAATAAGCTTGTACAAACAAAACAATTGTTTTACATTAAATGAAAATGTCATAACAATTTGAAATAGATATCGTTCATAGAGTCTTAACTATTTGAATTAGTTTGGCAATTAGATTTATTTTTTAATTTTCTTGGTTATTAAGTTTTAACGATTATTATTAATCCAAGATTATTATTAGATTATTTCATATAATATTAATAATAATAATTTAATTATTAATGATTAAATCTAATTAATCTAATAATTCCTTTTTAATATCATTTACAATATTTTAAATAAAATTATTTTATTATAATTAAAATAGTTTATTTGTTTTGTCATAAAACAATTGTTTTAGTTCATAAAAGCTTATCCAAAATAAAATAATATTACTTTATTAATATTTCAAAAATTAAGAAGTTGGAGATTTAAAAAATAAATTAGTTTATCAAACTTTAATATTATTTTATAAATTATCTACACTAGTTATTATTAAAAATTATACTTAATTTTTATAAGTATAATCAAATAGTTATTAATTTTTATAATAAAACAAATTATTGTATATTTGATTTAATTTTATTAAAATTGTAATTATTTTAATAAATAATAATATTATTTATATATTATAATATATAGTATTATTTTATATTATAATATATTAGTAGTTTAATCATATTAGTATTGTTGATATTATTAATTTTTTAATAGTTTAAAATTTAAACTAAATGTGTTAATATAACCATAATTTAATAAACAATTGTTTATTTATTAATATAGTATTTATATCATATTTTATTGTTTAACAATTAACATAATTATAATAGTTAATTATAATTATCATAACATTAATGAATAAGCTTGTTATGCATGTAATTTGACTAGGCATGTCATAACAATTATGACAACTAATCGTATTAAAACTACATTTAATTATTTATTTTCTATTAATTATTCAACGGATATGATCAAGTTATAAATAATTTTATTATACATTTATAATTTTAATTTACAAATAATAGAATTATATATAATATGAATGTTATTACTATTATATATAAAATATGAAGCAATATTTTAGATATTAAAAAAATATTTAAATAATAACTATTATTTATAAGTATAATATTAATTTATAATAATTAATTACTAATAATTAATATTTATACTATAAATTAATAACAATAATTAAAATGTTTAAAACATTTATTAAACATTAATAAAAATTAACTTATTAAAGAAAATTATATAATAAGTTATTCATTATAATAATTAATTAACCATCAACTTTTCTTCCCCTATTTTCTTGAGCATACAGTTGGATTAAATGATAGAGAAGAACTTATATCTATGCAGTATTTCAAATTCATTTTTCATGATGCTATTTTTGTTGGCTAGAATAAACCTAAGAAACTGGAGCTGCTAAATTAAAGGAAAAGCACAACGGTAGGTTGATACCCCATGACTATTTTTCCTTGATTGCGAATTGATTTTGCATATGATTGCATTCCACCATAAATTCATCATTAGAGTCGGTTTGAATATCTACTAATGCAAAAATATATGACAAAAAGAGAAAGCCATGAGCTCTTGTTAATGTGGATGCAAATGACAATGGTGGATAACTACTGTTGGTTTGCAGCTACTATAGAGAAAAAGTAAAAGCAGTGGGTTTTGAGAAAATTTTAATGAAAGCTATGGCAGATTAAAATGATTATATTATAACTAAGAATTATAATAAAATATAAATTTATATTAATTATTAAATAAATAATTGTATATTAATTTATTATAAGCTAATTACAATAATATATCCATACTAATTAAATTAATAATAATATAATTAAATCACAATTGTTATAATGTTATTAAAAATAACATTATTTATAATGTTATAAATATTAGTAATTTATATTTAATTATATGAATTAAATATAATTAATGATAAAATCAATTTTATTGATTAATATTAAAAATTATGACAATTTACAATTAATATTTATTATAAAATTAAAATTAGTTATTTATAATAATTATATTAAACTTAATTAATAATTAACAATCTTAATTATTAAATATAATTAATAAGTAATATAAATAAAATGTTAATAAATTAACAAATATTAAAAAATATTTAATAATTAATAACTTAATTATCTATTTAATATTGTTATTAAATTTAATAACTATTTGAACATAATTATAAAATTAATATATTAATAATATTATAAATTTTATTAATTAGACATTATTTATTATTAAATATAAATTATTAAAATATAAACTAAATAAATATTTTATTAATTATTTTAATATAAGTTAAGTATTAAATAACTTAAATAGATAATTAAATAATAATAATATTTATAATATTTATAATAAGATTATAAATTATTACTTTTTATATTTTAAATTATTAATTATAAATTAGTACAACTTAATTATTATTAAATAATTATAAGCTAATTACAATATAATATAGTTTATATAATATGATTTATAGTATATTATAACTTCAGAAAATTAATAATTATTTGAACTTATTTAGTAAATAGATTCATTTTTTAAATCTCTTACTCATTAATTTTTGGAATAGTAATAAGTTAGCTATAATTAAATATGAAATCTTAATATTATTTATTATTAATTTATAAATTGAATATTAATACTTAATTATTAATATTTATATAAATATTATAACTAATATTATTATATATATTGAATATTAAATATTAAATATTTAATAATATTTATAATAATTATTATAGTTAATATTATTTGAAATAATTAATATTAAGTAATTATTATAAATATTTTATTAGTTTAATTAATATTATATTATTATTTTACTAATTACTAAATCTATACAATTATTAATTAATATTATATTTATTATATATTATAATTATATATAATAAATATATAATTATATTAATTATAATATTATAATAAGTAAAAATTTAGTATTATATTATTTATTTATAAAACATTATATAATTCTTATTTATTATAATTTAATAAAAACTAATATTTATAACTTAATTTATAATATAATAAATTATTATATATATAATTTAAGAATATATATTGATTATTATTTTAATAATATAATGAAACTATTTTATATATAAATTAATTATATTTGAAATCAATATTTAATTATTATTTAAATATTAAATAATTTAATAACTAAATTAATATTATTAATTATAAAGTAATTAAATAAATTTAGATAACTATATTGTTATAATTAATATAGTTTATAACTATTAAGTCTATATATTATTATATATAAATATAAGAATTATAATAAAATATAAATAACTGTTGATATAATTTATAATAATATAAACAATTTTGACTATATAAGTTACTCATGATATTATATTTAATTAATATTATATTTAAATACTTGTATAGATTAATTAATTAGTAAAATAATAATATAATATTAATTTGTTTGTTGAACAAGTTCAAATAGTTATTATTATTTGAACAATTGTCTATTTAAAAACGTTATAACCTTTTAATTTGTCATACAACAATTGTTTCAGTTAATACAAGCTTAGATAGAATAAAATAATACTAATTTATTAATATTTCCTAAATTAATAAGAAAATTTAAAAATAAATCTGTTTAGCAAATCAATTAAAATAATTATGGCCATTGAATAATTATATATTTCAAATCATTATGACCTTTTATTTTGTCATAATGCAATTGTTTTTTATCATACAAGCTTATTTCGAAATAAAATAATACTAATTGATTAATATTTCAAAAATAATAGGTAACAGATTTAAACAATAAATCTGTTTACCAAACCAGTTCAAATAATTATTACTATTTGAACAATTATCAATCTTAAATCATTAAAATTGTTGTTTTGTCATAAAACAATTATTTCTAATCATAGAAGCCTATTCAGTTAAAAATAATACTAATTTAATAATATTTCAAAAATTAATAAGAGATTTAAAAATTAAATATGTTTGCTAAACCAGTTCAAATAGTAAAAACAATTAGAATAATTATCCATTTCAAATAGTTCAAACCTTTTGTTTAGTCGTAAAATATTTGTTTCATGTCTTATAAGCTTATTTTGAATAAAATAATCCAAATTTATGAACATTTGGAAAATTAATAAGCCAAATATTTGAAAAAATAAATTTGTTTACCAAACAAGTTTAAAAGGTTATGACTATTTGATCAATTATTTTTATAAAATCGTTATGACCTTTTGTTTTGACATAAAACAATTATTTCAATTCATAAAAGCTTATCCAAAATAAAAAGAATTTAATAAGCAGGAGTTTAAAAAAATAAATTTGTTTATCGAGCAAATTCAAATAGTTATGACTATTTGAACAATTGTCTATTTAAAATCATTATGATGTTTTGTCATAAAATAATTGTTTCAGTTCATACAAGCTTATTCAAAATAAAATAATTCTAATTTATTAATATTCAAAAAATTAATAAGTGATTTAAAAAGTGAATCTATTTACGAAATTAGTTCAAATAATTATGGTCATTTCAACATTTATCTATTTCAAATCGTTATCACCTTTTGTTTGGTCATATAACAATTGTTTTTTATCATACATGATTATTTGAAATAAAATAATAATAGTTTATTAATCTTTCAAAAATTAATAAGAGATTTAAAAAATGAATCTGTTTACCAAACCAGTTCAAATAATTATGACTATTTGAACAATTCTATACTTCAAATCATTATAACCTTTTTGTTATGTCATAAAACAATTATTTCTGTTCATACAAGCTTACTCAGAATAAAACAATACTAATCTAATAATATTCCAAAAATTAATAACTAAGGGATTTAAAAAATAAATTTGTTTGCCGAACCAATTTAAATAGTTAAGACTATATGAACAATTATCTATTTCAAATCGTTATGACCTTTTATCTTATCATAAAACAATTTTCTCAATTCATATTAGCTTATTCGAAATAAAATAAAATGAATTTATTAATATTTCAAAAAATAATAAGTAAGAGATTTAAAAAATAATTTCTGTTTACCTAAGCAGTTTAAAAAATTATGCTATTTGAACAATTATATATTTCAAATCATTATTACTTTTTGTTTTGTCATACAAGAAATGTTTTTGTTCATATAAGTTTATTCAAAATAAAGTAATACTAATCTATTAATATTTCAAAAATTAATAAGTGATTTAGACAATAAGTATGTATCAAACTAGTTCAAATAGTTATGACTATTTAAGCAATTATTTATTTCAAATCATTATGACTTTTTGTTTTGTTGTAAAACAAATGTTTCTACTCATACAAGCTTATTTGCATTAAAATAATACTAATTTATTAATATTTTGACAATTAGTAAGTAAAAAATTTTAAAAATATGTTTACCACACTAGATCAAATAATCATGATAATTTGAATAATTATCTATTTCAAATCATTATGACCTTTTGATTTGTCATAAAAGAGTTGTTTTAGTTCATATTAGCTTATTCAAAATAAAATAATACTAATTTATTAATAATCCAAAAATTAATAATAAAGAGATTTAAAAAATGACTTTGTTTAGTAAACAAATTTAAATAATTAGGACTGTTTGAATAATTATCTATTTGAAATAGTTATAACATTTTTCTTTGTAAAAAAAGAATTTTTTCTATTCATCTAAGCTTATTTTGAATAAAATAATACAAATTTATTAATATTAAGACAATTAATAAGTAAAAGATTTAAAAATAAATTTGTTTACCAAACAAGTTCTAATCATTATGGCTATTTGAGCAATTATTTATTTCAACATGTTATAATTTTTTGTTTTATCATAAAACAATTATTATTTACCAAACAAGTTCAAATAGTCATTAATATTTTAATAATTATCTATTTCAAATCATTATGACCTTTTCTTTTCTAATAAAACACTTGTTTCAATTCATATAAGCTTATTTGAAGTAAGATAATACTAATTTATTAATATTCCAAAAATTAATGAGTGAGAGAATTAAAAAAAGAATATGTTTACCGAATAAGTTCAAATAGTTATGATTATCTAAACAATTATCTATTTCAAAACATTTTGACCTTTTATTTTATCATAAAACAATTGGCTTTATTCATACAAGCTTATTTTGAATACAATAATTTAAATTTATTAATATTCCAAGAATTAATAAGTAAAATTTTAAAAAATAAATATGTTTTCTGAACACGTTTAAATAGTTATGACTATTTGAAGAATTATCTATTTCAAATTGTTATAACCTTTTATTTTGTCATAAACCAATTGTTTTCAATCATAAAAGCTTTTTCGAAAGAAAATAATACTAATTTATTAAAATTTCAAAAATTAATAAGTAAAAGATTTAAAAAATAAATATATTTACTGAGCAAGTTTAAATAGTTATGACTATTTGAATAGTTATTTGTTTCAAATCATTATGATCTTTTGTTTTGTCATAAAACAATTTTTTCTATTCGAGATAGTAAATAAATTAATTTAGATAATAATAAACAATAAATTATTATTGAATTGAAACAATTATTTTATAATAAAACAAAAGGTCATAATGATTTTAAATAGATAATTGTTCAAATAGTTATAACTATTTGAACTTATTCGATAAACAAATTTATTTTTTAAAATTTCTTGCTTATATAATTTTTTGAATGTTAATAAAATTATATTATATTATTTCAAATTAGCTTGTATGCACTAAAAAAATTTTAAGAATCATTAATTAATAATTAACAATACTATTAATGGCCATTGAATAAATTATTAATATTATTAATAATATTAAATTAATATTATGAATATATTTAATAATCCAATTAAAATTTAACATATATTAATTTTCCATTATAATTATAATAAATATTAATAATTAATTATAATTAATAAGGATTATAATTAATACAAATAAATCTCTTACTTATTAATACGCAATTATTTGAATTATCATACAAATTAACAAATATTAAAAATGAATATTTTTATCGATCAAGTTTAAATAATTATGACTATTTGAACATTTAAATATTAGTTATTTAAATGTATAAATTATTATTTAATAAAGATTAAAATATTAATTATAATTATTAAATAAATTATAATAGATTAAAATTAGTATTATGATAATAATTAAAATTATCCTAATAATATTATTATATAATTACTATATAATAAATTTAAATAATTACAATTAAATACTAATTAATACTTTATTAATAATTAAGAGAATAATATATTTATAATAATATAATTATTTAGTTTTATATTTAATTAATTAATGATTATCTATTTACTTAATTTTTTATTTTTAATTTAAATAATTGCAATAGTTTTGACTTTTTTAAATCATCCAAAATAAATTAATAGAAATAGCTTGTATTATATTTAATTATCTATTAATATATTTTAAATTGATTAGTAAAATTAAATAAAATAATATTTAAAATAAATAATTTATTAATCATGAATTATTATTTAAATAAATTATTATTATCTTTTTTAATTATTAATTTATTAAATTAAATTCTTATTATATATTAAATAATATTTAATAATATTCTAATAATATTGAATTATTATTAATTCAATATTATGATATTGAATTATAATCTTGATTATAATAATTTAATATGATTATGTATTAATTATACATATTCAAAGGAAATTATTCTAATTTAATATTAATTATAATAGTTATTCAAATATATGTTATTAATAGTTAATATTCAATAAAATAAATTAATTATTAATTTAATATATGAATTTATTATATTTTAATAAATAAAAATATTTTTTGAATAGCTACTATAATTAATATTAAATTAGAATAATTTCCTTTAAAGGGTTTTGACATGCACTCAATAATAATTGCTTTTGCAATCTAAGCTGACTCACTTGGTCCTTCCAAGATTACTTCATCATGAACCTGTTTTTTTTAATGATGTTATTTCCAAAGAAAGTGCAGGACCATGACTTTATAGAGAGCCACATCAAAATAGTAACTTATGAAATGAGATTTTAAAATATTTAACATTTAATTATAACTATAATTTATTTGTTAATTATATTTAAATTTTACAATTTAATATTACTTAAATTAATATTATTATTATATTTAAAATATTACTTAAATAAATAACAATATTAAAATAATTTAATAAATATTGGTCATTGTAAACAAATTAATAATAATTTTGAACAATTTGAATTGTAAATAAAATTGCTAATTATAAGAATATAACAATTACGAATAAGATGAATAATATTCAAATAGTTGTTTTATTTTGAATATAAATACTATATAAATATTAATTAGATATTCCTTGTCATTCAAAAACAAGTGTTTTGTGACAAAATAAAAGGTCATAATGATTTAAAATAGATAATTATTCAAATAATCATAACTATTTGCAATGGTCAGGCCAACAGATTCATTTTTTAAATTCGTTACTTATTAATTGTTAGAATATTAATAAATTAGCATTACTTTATTTCGAATAAGACTATATCAATAGAAATAATTGTTTTATAACAAAACAAAGAGTTACAACAATATGAAATAAGTAATTGTTAAATTGTTATAACTAATTGAACTAGTTTGGTAAACAAATTTATTTTTTAAATCTCTTATTAATTTTCAAAATATTAATAAATTAATATTATTTTATTCTAAAAAAATTATATTAACAAAAACATTTGTTTTATGACAAAATAAAAGAATATAACAATTTGAAATAGATAATTATTCATATAGTCTTAACTATTTAAACTGGTTCAATAAATAAATTTATTTTTCAAATCTCTTAATTATTAATTTTCATAATATTATTAGATTAGTATTATTTTCTTTCGAATAAGCTTGTATGAACATAAATAATTGTTTTATGACAAAACAAAAGGTTATAATGACTTGAAATATATAATTGTTTAAATAGTCATAATTATTTGAACTAGTTCAGTAAACAGATAATCTCCTACTTATTAATTTTTGAAATATTAATAAACTAGTATATTTTATTCTAATTAGGCTTGTATGATGAAAAACAATTGTTTTATGACAAAACAAAAGTTCAAAATGATTTGAAATAGATAATTGTTCAAATGGTCATAACTATTTGAACTGATTCAATAAAATGATTTATGTTTTAAATCTCCAACTTCTTAAATTTTGAAATATTAATAAAGTAATATTATTTCTAAATTTTTGAAATATTGATAAAGTAATATTATTTTATTTTGGATAAGCTTTTATGAAATGAAACAATTGTTTTATGATAAAACAAAAGGTCATAACGATTTTAAAATGATAATTGTTTAAATAGTCATAACTATTTAAACTTGTTTGGTAAACAAATTTATTTTGAATTCCTTGCTTATTAATTTTCTGAATGTTAATAAAATAGTATTATTTTATTTCGAATAAACATGTATGAACTGAACAATTATTTTATGACTAAACAAAAGGTCAGAATGATTTAAAATAGATAATTATTATAATAGTCTTAACTATTTGAATTGGTTTAACAAATACATTTATTTTTTAAATCTCTTACTTATTAACTTTTAGAATATTATTAGTTTAGCAATATTTTACACTGAATAAGTTTGTATGGACAGAAACAATTGTTTTATGACAAAACAAAGATCATATCTATTTGAGATACATAATTATTCAAATAGTCATAACTATTTGAATTGGTCCAATAAACAGATATAGTTTTTAAATCTCTTATTAATTTTCAAAATATTAATAAATTAGTATTATTTTATTTGGATAATTTTGTATGAATAGAAACAATTGCTTTATTACAAAATAAAGGATCATAATGATTTGAAATAAATAATTATTTAAATAGTTATAATTATTTGAACTCACTTGGTAAACAAATTTATTTTTTAAATATTTTAATCATTAATTTTTGAAAATTTAATAAATTAGTATTATTTTATTTCAAATAAGCTTCTATGAATAGAAACAATTGGTTTATGACAAAACAAAAGGTTATAATGATTTGAAATAGATAATTATTCAAATGGTCATAATTATTTTAAATGTGTTCAAAAAACAAATTTATTTTATATATTTTTACTTATTAATCTTTGGAATATTAGTAAATTTATATTATTTTATTTGAAATAAGCTTGTATGAACAGAAACAATTGTTTTATAGCAAAACAAAAGGTCATAACAATTTGAAATAGATAATTGTCCAAATAGTCATAACTATTTGAGCTTGTTTGGTAAATAGATTCATTTTTTAAATCTCTTACTCATTAATTTTTGGAATAGTAATAAGTTAGTATTATTTTATTTCGAATAAGCCTATATGAATTGATATAATTGTTTTATGGCGAAACAAAAGGTCTATTACTATTTGAACTTATTCGGTAAACATATTTATTTTTTAAATTTTTTACTTATTAATTGTTGAAATATTAATAAATTAATATTATTTTAATATGAATTAGCTAATATGAACAAAAATAATTGCTTTATGACAAAACAAAAGGTCATAATGATTTGAAATAAATAATTGTTCCAATAGTTATAACTATTCAAAATTATTCAGTAAACAGATTTGATTTGAAATAAGCTTGTATGAATAGAAAAAATTATTTTATGACAATACAAAAGGTTATAGCAATTTAATCTAGATAATTGTTCAAATAGCCATAATTATTTGAACTTGTTTGGTAAACAGATTCATTTTTTAAATCTCTCACTTATTAATTTTTGGAATATTAATAAATTAGAATTATGTTATTATGAACAAGCTTGTATGAACAAAAATAATTGTTTTGTGAGAAAACAAAAGGTCATAATGATTTGAAATAGATAATTGTTCAAATAGTCATAATTGTTTGCACTGGTCAAGCTAAAAGATACATTTTCTAAATCCACTACTTATTAATTTTCAAAATATTAATAAATTACCATTACTTTATTCCGAATAAGATTATATGAAAAGAAACAATTGTTTTGTGATAAAACAAATGGTCATAATGATTTGAAATAAATATTTGGTCAAATAGTTAAAACTAATTGAACTAGTGTGGCAAACATATTTATTTTTTAAATATCTTACGTACTAATTTTTGAAATATTAATAAATTAATATTATTTTATTCCAAACAAACTTATATGAACAAAAACATTTGTTTTATGACAAGCAAAAAGTAATAACAATTTGAAATAGATAATTATTCAAATAGTCATAATTATTTGAAATAGTTTTGTAAATAGAATTGTTATGACTTTTTGTTTTGTAATAAAATAATTGTTTCTATTAATACAAGCTTATTCGGATTAAAATAATATTAATTTATTAATATTTTGACAATTAACAAGTGAAAGATTTAAAAAATAAATATGTTTACTAAACAAGTTCAAATAGTCAAGACTATTTGAATAATTATCTATTTCAAATAATTGTGACCTTCTATTTTGTAATAAAATAATTGTTTTAGTTAACATAAGCTTATTTGAAATAAAATAGCTCTAATTTATTAATATACTAAAAATTAATGAGTAAGAGAATTAAAAAAATGAATCTGTTTACCGAACAAGTTCAAATAGTTATGATTATCTAAATAATTATCTATTTCAAAACATTATGACCATTTGTTTTGTCATAAAATAATTAGTCTTGTTCATGCAAGCTTATTTTGCATAAAATAATATAAATGTATTAAAACTCCAAAAATTAATAAATAAAAATTTAAAAAATAAATATGTTTTTTCAACACATTCAATAGTTATGACTATTTGAACAATTATCTATTTCAAATCGTTATGACAATTTATTTTGTTATAAACCAATTATTTCTATTCATACAAGCTTATTCAAAATAAAAATAATATTAATTTATTAATATTTCTAAAATTAATAAGTAAAAGATTTAAATAATAAATTTGTTTACCAAGCAAGTTCAAATAGTTATTACTATTTGAACAATTATATATTTCAAATCATTATGATCTTTTGTTTTGTCATAAAACAATTGTTTCTATTCACACAAGTTTATTTGGAATAAAATAATACTAATTTATTATTATTCTAAAAATTAATAAGTTAGAGATTTAAAAAATAAATCTATTTACCGAACAAGTTTAAATAATCATGTCCATTTAAACTGTTATTTATTTCAAATCATTATGACATTTTGTTTTATTATAAAATAATTATTTTTATTCATACAAAATTATTCAGAATAAAATAATACCAATTTATTACTATTTTAAAAATTAATAAGGATTTAAAAATATGTGTTTTTCAAAGCAGTTTAAATAGTGAAGACTATTTGAACAATTATCTATTCTAAATTATTATGATCTTTTGTTTAGTCAAAAAATAATTGTTTCGGTTCATACATGCTTATTCGAAATATAGTAATACTAATTTATTAAAATTTAAAAAATTAATAAGAAATTTTTTAAAAATCTATTTACCGAATAAGTTCAAATAGTTATGACTATTTGAATAATTATCTATTTAAAATCATTATGACCTTTTTATTTTATCATAAAAAAACTGTTTCAATATATAAAAGTTTTTCCAAAATAAAATAGTATTGCTTTATTAATATTTCAAACATTAAGAAGTTGGAGTTTTAAAAAATAAATCAGTTTATCAAATTATTCAAATAATTATGGCCATTTGAATAATTATCTATTTCAAATCGTTATGAACTTTTTTTTTGTCATAAAACAATTGTTTTTCATCATACAAGCCTGTTTGGAATAAAATAATACTAATTTACTAATATTTCTAAAATTAATAAAAGATTTAAAAAGTTAATCTGTTTATTGAACCGGTTCAAATAGTTATGACTATTTGAACAATTATATATTTCAAATTGTTATAACATTTTATTATCTCATAAAACAATTATTTCTATTCACATAAGTTTATTCGAAATAAAATAATACTAAAATAATAATATTCTAAAAATTAATAACTAATAGATTTAAAAAATAAATTTGTTTACTGAACTAGTTCAAATATTTAAGGCTATATGAACAATTCTTTATTTCAAATGTTATGACCTTTTGTTTTGTTGTAAAACAATTTTTTTCATTTCCTAGTAACTTATTCAAAATAATGTTAAACAAATTTATTAATATTTCAAAACTTAATAAGCAAGAGATTTAAAAAAGAATTCAGTTTACCTAACCAGTTCAAATAATTATGACTATTTGAACAATTATCTATTTCAAATCATTATGTTCTTTTATTTTGTCATAAAATAAATGTTTTTGTACATATAAGTTTGTTCGGAATAAAACAATATTAATTTATTAATATTTTGAAAATTAAGAAGTAAGAAATTTAAAAAGTAAAACTGTTTACTAAACTAGTTCAATTAGTTATAACTATTTGAACAATTATTTATTTCAAATCTTTATGACCATTTGTATTGTCATAAAATAATTATTTCTATTCATACAGTCTTATTTGGAATAAAGTAATACTAATTTATCAATATTTTGAAATTAATAAGTAATAGATTTAAAAAATAGATCAATTTGCCTGACTAGTGCAAATAGTTATGACTATTTAAATAATTATCTATCTCAAATCATTATGACCTTTTGTTTTATCACAAAATAATTGTTTCTGTCTGTACTAGATTATTTGGAATAATATAATTCTATTTTATTAATATTTTAAAAATTAATAAGAGATTTAAAAAATGAATATGTTTATCGAACAAGTACAAATAATTATGACTATTTGAATAATTATCTATTTCTAATTGTTGTAACCTTTTGTTTTGTCCTAAAACAAATTTTTCATTCATACAAGCTTATTTCAAATAAAATTATACAAATTTATTAATATTCAAACAACTAATAAATAAAAGATTCAAAAAATAAATCTATTTATCGAATAAGTTAAAATAATTATGACTGTTTGAATAATTATTTATTTCAAATTGTTATGACTTTTTATTTTCTCATGACACAATTTAATACTTATTAATTGAAATAGTTAATTATTATAATACTTAACTTTATATTTAATTAAATAATAATTTAATAAAGATTAAAATTAAATAGTTTTGATAATAAATTTAGATAATTATTAGGATAGTTAATTATTTTAATTAATTAAGATAATAATTATCCAATGATGGAATTTTTAGAAATTTCAAATATTAGTATCTTATTATTTAAAATTAAACAAATTTAAACTTAAATTAGAATAATATTAAAAAAGTTATGAATATTTGAATGCATTGACATAACTATATTTATTGTTATAAATAATTTCTAATTAGCTACTTAATAAATTAAATAATATATATTTAACAAAATAGCTACAATTAACACAAATATTAATTATTAATTAAAAATAAATTATAATAAAAAATAAACTATTTGTTATGTAATATAATTATATTACATAATTATATAAATTTATAAGCAATCTAATAAATTTATTCATAATTAATAAATAATTATAAATTAATATAAATCATAAAAATTAATATTTAAATATATTTACCGATTAATAATTTTATTCTGAATAAAAGCTTTAAATTTGTCATTAGATCTTATAACTACTATTAGCTACTTTATCATAAATAAATTTAATTCAAATTGAATTATCTAATAAAATTTATATAATAATAATTAAATAAGAATATTAAATTATTAGTTATAATCTATATAGTTATAATTAATTTAATTAAATAATTTTAATTATAAATTAATTTATAATTAATAAAAACAATAGCTATTTTTATAGTTTATTTATTTATTATTTATAAATATTTAATTAACTTAATTCAGTTAATTTTAATAAATTAAATTATTTCTTAGTTATAATTATTATTATAAATACTTATAATTTATTATTAATTATCTGAATATTGATTTTTATTAATTAATAGATATCTAAAAAGATTTTTTTTAGATCTATTATTAAGTTTTAAAATATTAATAGAGTAGTATTAATTTATTCTGAACAAACTTATATGGACAAAAACATTTGTTTTATGACAAAATAAAAAGTCATAATTATTTGAAATAAATAATTCTTCAAATAATCATAATTATTTGAACTGGTTAGGTAAGCAAAATTATTTGTTAAATCTCTTATTAATTTTTGAAATATTAATAAATTTATTTTATTTTATTTTGAATAAGCTAGTATGAATTGAAAATTTTATTTTATGACAAAACAAAAGATCATAACGATTTAAAATAGATAATTGTTCATATAGTCTTAACTATTTAAACTAGTTTAGCAAACAAATTTATTTTTTAAATCTCTTAGTTATTAATTTTTATAGTATTATTATATTATTATTATTTTATTTCGAATAAGCTTGTATGAACATGAATAATTGTTTTTGATAGAACAAAAAAGGTTTATTTTTTAAATAACTGATTTAAACTAAACATTTGTTTAAATAGTCATAACTATTTAAATGGGTTCGATAAATAAATTTATTTTTAAAATTTCTTACTTATTAACTTTTGAAAGACTAATAAATTAGTATTATTTTATTCTAAAGTTTGTATGATAAAAGCAATTGTTATATAACCAAACAAAAGGTAATATTGATTTCAAATAGATAATTGTTGAAATAGCCATAATTATTTGAACTAATTCGGTAAACAAAATCATTTTTTAAATCACTTACTTATTAATTTTTGGAATATTAATAAATTACTATATTTTATTTCAAATAAGCTTGTATGAACTAAAACAATTGTTTTATGACAAAACAAAAGATCATAACGATTTTAAATAGATAATTGTTCAAATAATCATAACTATTTGAATTTGTTCAGTAAAAAAATTAATTTTTTTAAACTCTTGCTTATTAATTTTTGAAATATTAAGAAATTAGTATTATTTTATTTTGGATAAGCTTTTATGAACTGAAACAATTATTTTTTGTCAAAACAAAAGGTCATAATGATTTTAAATAAATAATTGTTCCAATAGTTATAACTTTTTGAACTTGATCGATAAACAGATCTATTTTTTCATATCTTTTTCTTATTAATTTTTTGAATGTTAATAATTAAAAATTTTAAATTAAAATATTTAATTTTTATTATTTAATTATCGATATTTATTAGTAAATAAGCTATGAAATATAATATAATTTATGAATTTTGTTAAATAATTATTAAAAATAATCATAAATATTTTAAAATGTATATTTGATCTTTTATGATAAATTATCGATAATTAAAATAGATAATTATTCAAAAATCTGATATTTGAGACAAGGCAAATATTAATCAATTGTTTTATAGGCTTGTATGAACTAATAATTAATATTATAAACTAATATTAACAAATTTAAATAGCTACGACTATTTGAATAATTGTTTATTTAAAATCGTTATGACCTTTTGTTTTGTCATAAAACAATTGTTTTAGTTCATACAAGCTTATTCAAAATAAAATAAAACTAATTTATTAATATTCCAAAAATTAATAACTAAGTGATTTAAAAAGTTAATTTATTTATCAAATCAGTTCAAATAGTCATATCCATTTGAATAATTATATATTTCAAATCGTTATGACCTTTTATTTTTTCATAAAACAATTCTTTCTGTTCATGCAAAATTATTCAATATAAAAAATACTGATTTATTAACATTTTGAAAATTAATAAGTATGAGATTTGAAAAAATAAATTTTTTTACTAAACAAATTCAAATAATTATGATTATTTGAACAATTATCTATTTAAAATTGATATGAACTTTTGTTTTATCATAAAACAATTGTTTCAATATAAAAGCTTATGCAAAATAAAATAATACTACTTTATTAATATTTCAAAAATTAATAAAAGATATAAAAAATAAATTAGCTTACCAAATTAGATCAAATAATTATGGCCTTGAATAATTATCTATTTCAAATCATTATTACCTTTTGTTTTGTCATGAAACAATTGTTTTCCAACATACAAGCTTATTAAATAAAATTGTTATTACCTTTCTTTCTATCATAAAACAATTGCTTTTCAACATACAAGCTTATTTGAAATAAAATAATACTAATTTTTTAATATTTCAAGAATTAGTAAGAGATTTAAAAAATAAATCTATTTACCAAACCAGTTTAAATAATTATGACCAGTTCAAACAGTTATTACTATTTGAACAATTATCTATTTCAAATTATTATAAATCAAAAAAACCATATAGATAATAATTATGATTTATAAATCTAATTGGTTTTTTATTACTATTTCAAAAATTAATAATAGGTATGATAATTAGATTTTTAAAGATTTTATATAATTATATTGATTTTAATATTATTCATACCTACATCCATGGAAAGCCAAATGCAATCAAAGTCTACATCAGTTTGTTATGAATGTGCTCATCAATTGAAAATCAAGTTAGAGGAAGGTCAAAGAAAATAGGTTAATTGTTTCCCTAAGGGTTTTATCTCATCATTGCTTGAGAAAGTTTATCTCGATCTCCAACAAAATAACCTAGCTGACCTAAGTAATATTTAGGGATGTATGAGTAAGACAAGGAAGAAGGTATCTGAGAATAAATATGGAAACATAGCTTCACTGCTCTAAGTGGATGTGGACAATAATATAATCAGAGCCATCCTTCAGTTTTGGGATCCTTTTTATAAGTGTTTCATCTTTAATGAAATAGATATAGTGCCCGCAATTGAAGAGAACATGGTCTTACTTCATTTTGATTTGCCAAACCCAGACAAGATTTATTGGTCAAATAAGGTGGGTTATCATAAAAAGCTTATCTAAATGCTTGGACTTAGCTTGCCTCAAATTGATACATGTGTCAAGACAAAAGGTGAAAGTAAAGTTATCCCATGAGGTTTTTTATGAGACTTCATCCAAGGGCATTTGGATGATAATCAAGGGTTAATGGCAATGGCAATAGCTCTATATGGATTGGTAATCTTTCTAAAAGTCATTGGACATTTGATGTTGCAGTAATAGACTTTGTCGATCAGTTAGAATACAAAGTCAATGCAACACTAACCATTTTAGCAAAAACCATTCGTTCCTTAAATTATTATCGTAGAAATATCATACATTAAAACTATTTGAAAAAACTTGAAATTGTTAGTCATTTTACGACTACTATCCATTGAACCCAAACCTAGGTAGGCTGCATACTAAATAATTAAACATTTGCACCATTCTGATTGATGAACTTCTAAAGTGGATTGCGTAATAAAGATTTCAATATTAGACTTCAATTAAGTAGAAAGTTGAGATAGAACATTCTAAACATGAATATAAAAAAGATAGAGAAAAAAAGATAAAAAAAAAAGAGTTGATTGTGACAACATACAAATGAGACATTCAAATAAATCTAAAATCAATAAGGAAATAACTTCATCTCTTGAGAATTCTTTTTCAATAGAAATATCCATACTTGAAATGAAAAATGGCCATCCTTCAAATTCGTTTTAAAAAAGAAAAGAAAATAGCCATTTGCTATCCTTTTTAGGCCTGTTGATTTTTTTCTTTCTAAATTAATTAGTATTATTTTGAGTTCAATTTGACATAGATAATTGTTATGACTTTTGGTTTTGTCATAAAACAATTGTTTCTATTCAACAAGCTTATTTGGATTAAAATAATATTAATTTATTAATATTTTGATAATTAATAAGTAAAAGATTTAAAAAATAAATATATTTACTGAATAAGTTCCAGTAGTTTGACTATTTGAATAATTATCTATTTCAAATCATTATGACCTTTTGTTTTGTAATAAAACAATTTTTTTAGTTAATATAAATTATTAAAAATAAAATAATACTAATTTATTAATATTTCAAAAATGAATGAGTAAGAGAATTAAAAAAATGAATTTGTTTACTGAAAAAGTTCAAATAGTTATGACTATCTAAACAATTATCTATTTCAACACATTATGGCTTTTTATTTTGTTAGAAAGTAATTGGATCTATCCATGAAAGCTTATTTTGAATAAAATAATATAAATTTATTAATATTCAAAAAATTAATAAATAATAATTTAAACAATAAATTTATTTTTCTGAACACGTTTAAATAGTTATGACTATTTAAACATTTATCTATTTCAAATTATTATGACTATTTGTTTTGTGATAAATCAATTGTTTCTATTCATACATGCTTATTCAGAATAAAATAATATTAATTTATTAAATTTTCAAAAATTAATAAGTAAAAGATTAAAAAAAATTTGTTTACCAAGCAAGTTCAAATAGTTATGACCATTTGAACAAATATTTATTTCAAATCATTATGATCTTTTCTTTGGTTATAAAACAATTGTTTCTATTCATAAAAGTTTATTCAAAATAAAATAATATTAATTTATTAACATTCTAAAAATTAATAAGTAGGAGATTTAAAAAATAAATCTATTTAGCAAACAAGTTCAAATAGTCATATCCATTTGAACTATTATCTATTTCAAATTATTATGACATTTTGTTTTGTTGTAAAATAATACCAATGATTTAGAATAATTGGTATCCATACAAAATTATTCAAAATAAAATAATACTAATTTATTACTATTTCAAAAAATAATAAGGATTTAAAAATAAATGTGTTTATCGAATCAGTTCAAATAGTTAAGACTATTAGAACAATTATCTATTTCAACTTGTTTTGACTTTTTGTTTAGTCATAAAATAATTGTTTTAGCTCATACATGCCAATTTGAAATATAATAATATTAATTTATTAACATTTAAAAAATTAATAAGCAAGAAATTAAAAAAACATAAATCAGTTTACTGAATAAGTTAAAATTATTATGACTATTTGAACAATTATATATTTAAAATCATTATGACCTTTTATTTTATCATAAAACAATTATTTCAGTGCGTAAAAGCTTATTCGAAATAAAAATAATATTATTTATTAATATTTCAAAAATTTATAAGTTAGATATTTAAAAAATAAATTAGTTTATCGAATCAGTTCAAATAATTTCAACCATTTAAATAATTATCTATTTCAAATCATTATGAACTTTTGTTTCGTTATAAACCAATTGTTTTTTTTTTTATCATATAAGCCTATTCAGATTAAAATAAAACTAATTTACTAATATTTCAAAAATTAATAAGTAGGAGATTTAAAAAATAAATATGTTTACCGAACCAGTTCAAATAGTTATGACTATTTGAACAATTATATATTTCAAATTATTATAACCTTTTGTTATGTCATAAAACAACTATTTCTATTTATACAAGTTTATTAAAAATAAAACAATACTATTGTAATATATTCTAAAAATTAATAACTAAGAGATTTAAAAATTAAATAAATTAGAATATATTTAACTATAATTAAATATTAATTAAATAAACTAATAATTAAAAGATTAAATTTAATTATAAGCAATCTAATTATTTAGTTATGTATAATATTAACTGAATTAAGTAGAGATTTTTACTTAATTATTATTATATATTTATATAATTAATATTATATTAATTTATAATATTAATAATTAATTAAAAACCAATTAGATTTATAATCAATATTATCTTATATTAATTTTAATATATAATAAATTAATTGATTTTAAATTATTATATAATCTTTATAATAATTCTTATAATATTAATAATTAATATAATTTATTCAATTAAACAATAATATTAATAATTTATATTCTTATTGTTTTACTATATAATAATTATTAATGAGCTACAGATCATATAATAATTTTTATTATAATTGATAAGAATAATATATATAATTAATACAATTATATATAATAATATTTCATTAATTAATATTATTAACCATCTTATATAACATAAGTTACATCATGTGAACCAAGACTATTAGTTTGCAATAAAACTATCAATTGATGCTTAATCTAGCCTTTCATCCCTTATGAGAAAAATGACATTGGAACCATAGGAATTGCATCAAGGTAAGTTTATCCGATGCTACTTAGGCCTTAGATGTGAACTTAGCAGCTAGATTTGGTGATTTCCTTCCCTCAAGAAATCCAAGTTTTTCTAAAGAATAATGTCGATATTTTATTCGAAAAGAAAAAAAGTACCGATAATGCAAGGTAGTTGGTGTTTCATTGTATATCTTCTGATTCTAAATTCTGTTATGCCACATTCTTAATTATAGATTCTTCCATAGTTCCATTTACTTTATTAGTACAATGTATTGGAATTCTGAGCTCAACATGTTCAATTAACATGATCATAAATATAGAAAGTCAAAGTTTAGAATGAAACATCAATTATGAATAGGAGAATTTTCATTTTGATTTGCAGCTCTTACTTGATTTCGTCCTTCACTTTCACACCTAATTTTTATTGACTTATTTAAAATAGATAATACCAATTAAAAATGACCTTTTTAATCACTGAAAAACAATTATAAAACTTAACTTATATGCTTGATAGTGGGTTAGGGTAATAATTCAAATTATTACTAAAACATTCCATCATTTGACCAATTATTAGTTTCTATTTCCAAATCAATTATTTTATACAATAATTTGATTAACTTTAATATTGGTTAGTTCAAATTATATCCTTTTCAATGAAATGGTTTAAGATTTTAATTATAAACAACACAATAAGACTTAAGAGATATACATATATCTTAAATTTATTGTTATACATATAAAAGTTTCAAGCCTTAGTTAATTGTTTTAATAATTAGCAATAAAAAAAACTTGATGTAAAATAATATTTGAATTCTCTCTCCATATTCTTTAATATCTAACTCAATTGTATGAAAATTCTAATTAAATTTCATTTACACCAATAAATTGGAGACTAAAGACCTACATTGTTATTAATCTTATCCAAGAAAATTTGTATCAACAATTAGTTTGAATTAATTTACTTTTCAATCTTATAAAATGGATATCTCCATTTTTTAATAAAAAAAAGTTTACTGAAGTTAACAAAATTGAATTAAACTTTAAATAATTATTAATCATTAATTTAATATTACAAGATAATATTGATAATTCTTTATGAGTAGTTTTTCAATATACATTTAGTTTTACTCTTAGTTTTCCACACAGTTTTATTTTTTAGTTTTTCACACAGTTTTATTTCTTAGTTTTTCCACATGGTATAAAGAGCCAAGACTTTCTTTCCGTTACTCTTTCTTAATTTGTCACATAGAAGGCTTCTTTCTTCTTCACCTACATGTGATGGGGGCTTGTTAAAAGTTTAAATAACTAATATTATATCTAAAAATTATTTAATTTTTATTTTAATATTAATAATTTAATCAGTTTATTATACAAACACATAATTGCTTGTATAATTCTTTATGAGCAGTTTTCAATATACATTTAGATTTACTCTTAGTTTTTCATATAATTTTATTTCTTAGTTTTTTCACATGGCATGAGAGCCAGGACTTTCTTTCCATTGCCCTTTCCTAATTTGTCACGCGAAAGGCTTCTTTCCTCCTCACCCACACGTGATGGGGGCCTATTAAAAGTTTAAATAACTAATATTATATCTAAAAATTATTTAATTTTTATTTTAATATTAATAATTTAATAAGTTTATTATACAAGCACCTTAGGTTTATATACAACTAACTAGTGAGTAAACTAGGAAACTAAATCTTCCTAAAACTAATCTTATAATTGAGGTATTCTCTATCCTAATTTTTTGTCCTTAATTCTAGGGATACAAATACTTAATTCTAGAGATACAAATATAAATATATAGATTACAATATTACAACCAACTGTAAATAAGTGTTTTCCCACAAATAGCAAATCAAAGAAGAGATTTTACTCTCTACACCTAATAAAAAAATAACTAATGGATTTGTTAGCTTTTTAGGTGAGATGGTGATCCAAGAGGAGGGTGAATTGGATTTTTCCAAATTCTTTCCAAACAAATGATTTCAATATAATTGAATGGAAATTAAAACAATAAGCACTTTTGATGAAAATATAATGCAAACAATAACAATTAATGAACCTAAAATCAAATATAAACAACAATAAATTGTAAGGAGATAGGGATAGAGAAATCAAACACAATGATTTATAAAAGTTTGGTCCTTCTCCACAAGGCACCTACATCCTCTCTCTTGGTTGTCCACACCAAGGCTTCAATCCACTAATTGAAGAAAAATTCTTACAAGATACAAACCTATCTTGTAATAAATCTCTATCTTTTTCTCAAGGCTTAGATAGCAACCTCTACCCTTACAATATCAAGAGAATACCTCACCTCTTGCTCTCTTCCAACTTTTTATATAAAAGGTAATTTTGCAAACAATAGAACAACCTCTCTAAGGCTAAGTGTTTGCTAAGTTTAAGTACAAGAAAATGATGAAATAACAACAAATATAATTTGGATACAATAAATACAATGATATAGACTTTAAAGCTCTAAAAACTCTTGATTTTTTGAGAGAATGAAAATATGGCTTGTTGGCTCTTGCTTTCTTGATTCATCAACCTACTTGGTGTGTTGGAGTGCCCAATTTATAGAGAAATTGAAGAAGTAGCCATTGGGGATGCTTGGGAGAAAAAAATAGCCATTGGTGTGATTCTGCCTAGACCCAATCGATCCCTTCTTTGAGGAGATCGATTGATTCAAGTTTTATGCCATTTCATGCTTAAAAAACATGACCCAATTGATCTTTTCCATGAGGGGATCGATTTGTCAATGGCTGGGTGGTTATTTCCTATTTTGCACTCTACTCACTAATTTGATCATATCTTGAGTTATATAAATAAAAATCACAAACCGTTTAAAGATTTAGAAACTAGACTTAAAGGGCTTTCTATCCATATAAAATTCATCACCTAATTCATTGATTACAAATTATATTGAATTTTCAAAGTTACCCATTGTGCAGTTTTTTTTTTACAACTGTAGAGTGTCTAGTAAAAATTTAAAATCTTTTCTTAGAAAACTTGGATTTTGATTTTGTTTGATCCATTAGAAAGTAGACTCAAAGATATTTCCAACCATATAAAATTCAAATATTAAAACTTGTGAATTAATACAAAAAAATAAAATAAGTTTAATGTTGGAAAACTTTGTTCTTGTAAAACAGCTTTCTTAAGTTAATCTATTTATCAAAACCAATATTATCAAAATTGTATTAAGTCCAAAATGAATAAGTTCACTTTAAAAACAACAATTGGACTTTCATTTAAGCTCAAACAAATAATCTTTAAAGATAAATTTGGTTTGAGAAATATGAAAACAAAGAAAGGTTTGTTTACACTTTGAAAAACATATTATTTATTTAGTACCAAAATATAAAACTTAAGAACATGTACTAAATAAATCTTTTTCAAAATCTTGATCAAGCTTATTTAGCTTAATGTTTTGTCATTTCAAAATAAGGATCATTTCAAGGCTAACAGGATTTGGTATAATTACCCAAATCACTCATTATTCTAAAAATAAGAGACTTAACTAAAATAGACAAAGTCAACTAATCAAGTAATAATGAATATTAGATTTCCACAAAAGTTAATAGGGTACACTTGATGGAAAATTATGAGACGTTTTGAGATTAATATCAAATAAAAGAAACCTAAAGTTTGTAAGTTGTTTGAGGGCTTCATAATACTTGTTGAATAATGCTGATGAAAGGTAGGTTTAATAACCAATAATTCATATTTAATTATAATTAATTAAATTATAATAATTAATAATTCTAATTAATTAATATTCCAAAATTAATAAGTAAAAGATTTAAAAAATAAATTTGTTTACCGAGTGAGTTCAAATAGTTATGATTGTTTGAATAATTATTTATTTCAAATCGTTATGATCTTTCGTTTTGTTATAAAACAATTGTTTCTATTCATACAAGTTTATTTTGAATAAAATAACACTAATATATTAACATTCTAAAAATTAATAAGTTGAAGATTTAAAAAATTAATTAGTTTACCGAACCAGTTCAAATAGTCATGTCCATTTGAACTATTATTTATTTCAAATTGTTATGACATTCTATTTTGTTGTAAAACAATTGTTTCTTATTGATCAAGTTGAAATAGTTAAGAATATCTAAACAATTATCTATTTCAAAACATTATGACACTTTTTTTTATCATAAAACAATTGGTTTAGCTCATGCAAGCGTATTTTGAATAAAATAATATAAATTTATTAATATTCCAAAAATTAATAAGTAAAATTTTAGAAAATAAAGCTATTTTGTTAAATTAATTTAAAATGATAATTTTAAAATAATTAATAAATTATTATTGATAATTTTTATAATTATAATATTTTTATTAAAATTATTATTCTTATATAATATAGTTATTATATATAGTAATAATTAATTATTCTAATAATATTTAAATTAATTAAATTATTAAAATGAATCATTATTATTTAATAGATTATAATTTTATTAAGAAAATTATTTGTTCAATATGCTTATTTATTAAACCCAATTATTGGATAATAATTATATATTTTTAATTAAACCATAATTATTAGATAAATTATATTATGATTAAGCTTGTATGATAATAAAATAAAGATATTAATGTGAATTATTGATTTTAATTTAATATAAATAATAAATAAATAATTATATTTATTAATTTTCAAAATATTTAACAAATATTTTAATAATTATTATTAAATATATTTTTACTAGTTATATTTAATACTATAATATATATTAATTTTAAATATTAAATCTAATTATTTATATAATTAAAATTAATTAAAATTTTTACTTATTAATTTAAAATTAAAATAATTGTTATAATTAAATAATAATCTAATTTAATTATAATATATAATTAATTAAAATATAATATAAATATTTAAATTTTAAATATTAAAACTAATATATATGGTTTTAATATATTAATTTGTTTAAATTAAAAATAAATGTTAAATTTTATTTTAAGTAATAAAATTGCAATAGCTTAATAATTAATATAGATAAATCTAATTATTTAATCTAATTATTAATAAAGTATTAATTAGTTTATATACATATGACAATATAAGCTATTACATAATTAATTAATATTAAACTATAATACATTGAGTCATTAAAAATTATAATTAATATTGTTTAATTAATTATTAACTATTTGACTTAAATAAAATTTACTAATTTTGACTGAGTTTTTTCTTTTAAAGGGATATTTTAAAATCTTTATTCTCTAAAAGGGGTGATTTTAAACTTATTTCTTTAAATAAGGTATATTAAGATATGTCAATGCCATATCAGCTCCACCTCATATATTTTGATCAATTGGACTCCACGTCGGCGTTTTTCTTTCTTAATCTTGTTCCTTCTCGTTCTTCACTGCAAGTGCTTGTTTTTTTTTTCAAAATCTATATTTTTTTAATCATTTTCAAAATATCAAAATCTCATCAAATAATAAAAAATTAATTAATTATAATTTCAAATAATATGAATAGTTTACATTTTCAAAGATTTACACCATAAAAAGTAAGTACAAGAATATTACTTATAATTTAGATAGAGACTTTAATCTCTTTCAGATAATAAAACAAGTAAATCATGTTATGGTAACTAGTTTTCCAATTCTAAAAGCTTTGTATTTTTTTTTTCTTATCAAAGGGCTTTTTCAGCTAATTCATTTTTGAATTGCCCATTTCAATTAGTTCTTGATTTTTTTTAGAGACAACAAACAATTTTTCTTCAAAGATAACTAGTCCCACGAAATAGACAAAACACCTATAGAAACCACCTTTCTTTCTCTAGTGCTAAACTTTCACAAGAAAGAGAACTTTTGGGTTTAGTTAAATGGGAGAAATTTTTAATTTGAGTGCTTCTTATGATATGCGACAAATAATTTTTGGAGCAAAATGTAAGAATGTTGGTTTCTCTTCTCTGTAGTTGTTTCTTAAAAATGATTTTGTACAAAACTAAAGAGATTTTGAAAAAAAATATATATATAACTATAAATATAATTGCAGGGAAGAAGGAGAAAGAAAATGAGTGAATGAATGAGGTGAGCTGATGTGGAAGGAGATATTAACTTGGATGTCAAATAAGTTAAAAGTACCTTTATTTTGCAATAAAGTTTTAAAATATTCTAGTTATGAAATTAAGATTATAAAGTACCTTCACTTGGAAAAAAAGCTCAATTTTGACTATTAATTACTACTTTAATAAATATTTAATTTATTAAGTAAACTATAATTAAATTATTAGCTTATAATAAATAATATAAATTATTTATATTAAATTTATATTATTATTATTATTCAAATATTAATCTACTTTAAATTTTATATTATTAAATATAATATAATATTATATAATAAACTTAGTAATTTTTGTTATTACTTAAATATTTAATTCCAAATGTAAATAGTTATTATATTTTTATTTGGAATTAAATAAAAATCATAAAAATCAAATTGTATTAATTTATAATTAATAATTTAAAATATAAAAATTATAATTTATAATCTTATTATAAATATTAAGAGATTATAAATTTAGTATAATAATTTATTATAATTTAAAGTAAGTATTAATATTAATCATTATCTAAAAAACAAATAGATAGGCATGACTAGATAATAATATTATTAAATTAAAAATTAATGAATTATAATTGATATAGTATAATAATTATTTAAATAAACTAGTTAAATAATAATAATTTATTATAATTTATCTGTATTGTCAAGCTTATTTAATTATAATTTAATTAAACTAGTAATAACAAATTATATTTGATATAGTATATTAACATTCAGAAAATTAATAAGCAAGAAATTTAAAAAAATAAATTTGTTTACTGATCAAGTTCAAAAAGTTATGACTATTTTAATTATTTTATTGGTTAAAATATATTATATAATTTACAATATAATTATAATATAATTAATAATTATATTAATAATTAAAAATATTATTTGTTTTAGGATTTAAATAATAATAATACTTAATTATTAAATAATTAAATTAATATATAAGATTAATAAAAATAACCTTTTATTTTAGTAATTAATATACAATTAATCTAATAAAATAATATTAATTATATTATAATAATAAATTAATTATTATTAATTTAATATATAGATTATTAATTATAGATATTAAATATTATATATTAATCCTAATAATTAATAATTATTATAATAATGTTTACTTAATTAGTATAATAAATTATATTATTGTAATAATTAATTGAAATGTTTATCATTATTAATAGTTAATAATTATAAATTAATATTATAATTATTATATATTAAATAGTTTTGTTATTAAACTATTATATAACAATTATACAATTAATTAACTTATTAAACTAATATCTAATTAACTATTATTTTATTTATATTTAATTAAAGTTTAATTATTAAATAACTAATATTTAAATGTTCAAATAATATTATTATTTAATAATAATTTAGTTTAATTATTATCAATAATTATTAAGTTGTAAAAATATATTTATTATTAATATTTGAATTAATAAATTAGTATTATTTTATTTCGAATAAACTTGTATGATAAAAAATAATTGTTTTATGACAAAAAAAAATATCATAACGATTTGAAATCGATAATCGTTCAAATGGCCATAATTATTTTAACTGATTCGATGAACATATTTATTTTTTAATTTTTTACTTATTAATTTAGAAAATATTAATAAATTAGTATTATTTTATTCCATCTAAGCTTGTATTAACTGAAACAATTATTTTATGACAAATCAAAAGGTTATAATGATTCTAAATAGCAATAATTTTTATACTAATTTATTAATATTTATTATTATTAATGTTAAATTAAATATTTTGAATACATTGAGTCCTTGATTTAGATAATTATTACTATTTAGAATCGTAATTAAGTATCACAATAAATTATTAATTAAAATATTAAATTAAATTATATTTTATCTATTTTTTATAATTAATAAATATAATTATTACCAGTTCATATTAATTTATTTTATTTTAAATAAGATTATTTAAGGAAATATTATTCAAAATAATATACTAATAATAGATCTATTTTAATTAAATTTATATATTTAATTATAATAAATATTTTATAATTTTATAATTTATATTTATTAATATAATTAAATCCCTTAAGAAATTATTAATTATATTCATATAAACTAATGTTTAACATAATTCATAATTAATTATAATAATTAATAATATTAATAAATAAATAATTATATAAATTATTTGATAATTTACAAATTGTTTAATAACTGATAGATTTAAAAAATAAATTTGTTTACTGAACCAATTCAAATAGTTAAGGCTATATGAATAATTATCTATTTCAAATCGTTATGACATTTTGTTTTGTCGTAAAACAAATGTTTTTATTCATATAAGTTTGTTCGAAATAAAATAATATCAATTTATTAGTATTTCAAAAATCAATAAGAGATTTAATAAATAAATCTATTTACCATACTAGTTCAATTAGTTATAACAATTTGAACATTTATTTATTTCAAATCATACTAAATTAATGATTTGTTAATAAATTTGAATCGTACCTTTTGTAATTTAAACTTATTAAAAGTTTTTTAATTGAGTTGTCATAAAACAACTAAATAATTAGAAAAATATTACCTTTTAAATCTCTTAGTTATTAAATTTTTATATTTGAAATCTTATAAGTCAAATATTCATAACTATTTGAATATTATTCTAATGTAAGTTTAAATTTGTTTAATTTAAAAATTAAATATTTAATTTCAAATCTATTTTAAAGTAAAAATATTCAAAGATTTGTTTTGTCATAAAACAATTGTTTTTGTTAATATAAGTTTGTTTGAAATAAAATAATATTGTTTTATTAATATTTAGAAAATAAATCTGTAAGAGATTTAAAAAGAAAATCTGCTTACCAAACCATTTCAAATAGTTTTGATTATTTTAATAATTATTTATTTCAAATCGTTATAATATTTTATTTTATCATCAAACAATCGGTTCTGTTCATACTATTTTATTTAGAATAGTTAAATTTATTAGAATTTAAAATATAGAGTATTAACGTAAATTTATTCATATTTAAAAAATAAACTAATAATATTTTTAATTATTATTATGATACTTAATAATAATGATTGTTTATTTATAATTATATTAGATATTTGTTTAAATAGTTAATTGAATATTAATAATAAAATATTATTCTTAAATATTAATTATCAATATACTTAAGTAATTAATAATAATAATAGTCATAATGATTATAATTAATTAATTATAGTTATATTATTATTAATACTATTATTATTATTATTTATAATAATATTTAATGTTATTATAATAGTCATTATAGTTTAAATAATAATCTATATATATTATTATAAGATTAAATTAATAAATATAAAATTTATAAGCTCTTGTTATAAATTTTTTATAATATAATTATTAACTATATATTTATAATACTGTAATTGATATTTATAGTATCTATTTAAACTATCATTTTTAATCAAGTATATGATAAAATACTATTAATACTTATATTTATATATTTAAATAATAATTTAAATATAATAATTGTTTATTTATAATTATATTATATATAATATTTTATGAATTACTAATATAAGAATAACAATATCAGATTAAATAATTATGGCCATTTGAATAATTATCTATTTTAAATCGTTATTACCTTTTGTTTTGTCATAAAATAATTAATTTTCAACATACAAGCTTATTTGAAATAAAATAATACTAATTTATTACGATTAAATTATTATAAGTTAATTTTATAATTAACATTAGTACTAATACCTTATTATTAGTTCAAATAATTATGACTATTTAAACAATTATATATTTTAAGTCATTTTATTATATAATATTAAAAAATAAATTAATAATTAATAGTTATTATTAATATTATTCAAATTATACTGTAATATCGATAATATTAATCGATAACAATAAAATATTTAATAAGTACTAATCGATAGTACTACTTTATTAATAATATTAACAAATCTTTAAATGTTAATTTAAATATTAGTTATTAATAAAATAATACATTTACTATTAAAACTAATTTATTAATACTTCAAAAATTATAAGAGATTTAGAAAATAATTCTATTTATCAAACCAGTTCAAATAATTATAACTATTTGAACAATTATTTATTTCAAATCATTATTACTTATTGTTTTGTCATAAAACAATTGTTTTTGTTAAGATAAATTTGTTCAAAATAAAATAATACTAATTTATTAATATTTAGAAAATTAATTAGTAAGAGATTTAAAAAGTAAATTTGTTTACCAAACCATTTCAAATAATTTTGACTATTTGAATAATTATCTATTTTAAATTGTTATAACCATTTATTTTGTCATTAAACAATTGGTTATGTTCATGCTATTTTATTTGGAATAAAAAGAATATTAATTTAATAATATTTTGAAACTTAATAACCAAGAAAATTAAAAAATAGATCTAATTTTTGAACCAGTTAAAATAGTTACGACGATATGAATGATTATCTATTTTAAATCGTTATGACATTTTCTTTTGTCGTAAAACAATTGTTTTGTTTGTGCAAGCTTATTCTGATTAAAATAATATTAATTTAATAATATTTTAAAAATTAATAAGTAAGAACTTTAAAAAATAAATTTGTTTACAAATAAGTTCAAATGGTCAAGACTATTAAAACAATTAAATATTTAAAATCATTCTAACCTTTTGTTTAGTTATAAAACAATTGTTCTAGTTCATACAAGCTTATTTAGAATAAATTCATAATAATTTATTAGCATTCAAAAAAGAGATTTAAAAAAATAAATTTGTTTACCATTTGAACAATTTTCTATTTAAAATCATTATAACTTTTTTGATTTGTCATAAAACAATTATGTAAGTTAATACACGCTTAGAGGGAATAAAATAATACCAATTTATTAATATTTCTAAATAATAAGTAAAATTTAAAAAATAAATTTGTTTACCAAATCAATTAAAATAATTATGGCCATTTGAATGATTATTTGTTTCAAATCGTTATGACCTTTTGTTTTATCATAAAATATTTGTTTTTGATCATACAAGCTTATTAGAAATAAAATATTACTAATTTTTTAATATTTCAAAAATTAATAAGTAAGATATTTAAAAAATAAATAAATATGTTTATCAAACCAATTCAAATAGTTATGACTATTTGTACAATTATCGGTCTCAAATCATTAAGATCTTTGTTTTGTCATAAAAGAATTATTTCTTATCATAGAAGCTTATTCAGTTAAAAATAATATTAATTTAATAAAAGATTTAAAAAAGAAATTTTTTTGCCGAACCAATTCAAATAGTTAAAACTATTAGAATAATTATCTATTTCAGATCGTTCCAATCTTATGTTTAGTCATAAAATATTTGTTTTATATCTTACATGCTTATTTGGAATAAAATAATCTAAATTTATTAACATTCAAAAAATTAATAAGCAAAAGATTTGAAAAAATAAATTCGTTTATTGAACAAATTTAAATAGTTATGACTATTTAGACAACTAAACAATTAATAATTTTAATTAAATTATTAACATATAATTAATTAATAATAATTAATATTGATATTAATAATAAATAATAATAATATTATTATTATTAGGTATTAGGATAAGTTTATAATAAATTCTATTATTTGTAGTTTTTTCCTATAATATTTTATAAATATTTATAAATTATTAGTAATAAATATTTTAATTAATTACAATAACTATTATATTGTTCTAATTATTTAGCTGTTGTTTTATAACAACTCAATTAAAATACTTTTAATAAGTTTAAATTACAAAAGGTATGATTCAAATTTATTAACAAATTATTAATTTAGTACGATTTGAAATAAATAACCGTTCAAATTGTTATAACTAATTGAACTAGTATGGTAGATAGATTTATTTATTAAATCTCTTATTAAATTTTGAAATATTAATAAATTAATATTATTTTATTTTGAACAAACTTATATGAACAAAAACATTTGTTTTACAACAAAACAAAAGGTCATAACAATTTGAAATAGATAATTATTTATATAGCTTTAACTATTTGAATTGGTTCAGTAAACAAATTTATTTTTTAAATCTATCAGTTATTAAATTTCATAATATTACTAGATTAGTATTATTTTATTTTGAATAAGCTTGTATGAAGATAAATAATTGTTTTATGACAAAACAAAAGGTTATAACGATTGGAAATATATAATTATTCAAATAGTCATAACTATTTGAATTGATTCGATAAACAGATTTATTTTTTAAATCTCTTACTTATTAATTTTTCAAATATTAATAAATTAGTATTATTTTATTTTGAATAGGCTTGTATGATGAAAAACAATTGTTTTATGGCAAACAAAAGTTCATAATGATTTGAAATAGATAATTATTTAAATAGCTATAATTATTTGAACTGATTTGATAAACTAATTTATGTTTTAAATCTCTAACTTATCAATTTTTATAATATTAATAAACTGATATTATTTGATTTCAGATAACCTTTTATGAACTGAAACAATTGTTTTATGATAAAATATAAGGTCATAACGATTTTAAATAGATAATTGTTCAAATAGTCAAAAAATTTGAATTTTTCGGTAAATAGATATTTTTTCTAATTTTTTACTTAATAATTTTTTGAATGTTAATAATTAGTATTATTTTATTTTGAATAAGCATGTATGAGTTGAAGCAATTATTTTATGACTAAACAAAAGGTCAAAATAATTTGAAATAAACAATTGTTCTAGTAGTCTTAACTATTTGAACTGATTCAGCAAACACATTTATTTTTTAAATCCTTATTAATGTTTAGACTATTATTAATTTAGCAATATTTTACTCTGAATAAGCTTGTTGAACAAAAATTAAATATTTTAGGACAAAACAAAAATCATAACAATTGAAGATAGATAATTGTTCAAATAGTCATAACTATTTGAATTGGTTCAGTAAAGAGATTTAGTTTTTAAATTTGTTATTAATTTTCAAAATAGTAATAAAATATTATTATTTTATTTTGAATAATTTTGTATAAATAGAAACAATTGGTTTTGGAACATTAATTTTTAAATAAATTTATTTTTAAAATTTTTACTTATTAATTTTTGGAATATCAATAAATTTATATTATTTTATTTGAAATAAGCTTGAATGAATAGAACCAATTGTTTTATGACAAAACAAAATGTTGTAATGTTTTGAAATAGATAATTATTAAGATAGTCATAATTATTTGAACTTGTTCGATAAATAGATTTATTTTTTTAATTTCTTACTTTTTAATTTTTGAAATATTAGTAAATTAGTATTATTTTATTTCAAATAAGCTAACATGAATTGAAACAATTGTTTTGTTACAAAACAAAATGTTACAATGATTTGAAGTAGATAATTATTCAAATAGTAATGACTATTTGAACTTGTTTAGTAAACTTATTTTTTAAAAATCTTTTACTTATTAATTGTTGAAATATTAATAAATCAATATTATTTTAATCCGAATAAGCTCGTATGGATGGAAACAATTGTTTTATGACAAAATAAAAAAGTCATAAGAATTTGAAATAAATAATTATTCAGATAGTCATAACGATTTGAATTTATTCGATAAATAGATTTATTTTTTAAATCTTTTACTTATTAATTGTCTTAATATTAATAAATTTTTAAATCTTTTACTTATTATTGTCTTAATATTAATAATCGCTTACAATTATTGATTTCAAAAAATAGTTTCATTTTTTAAATCTCTTACTCATTATTTTTTGGAATATTAATAAATTAGTATTATTTTATTTTGAATAAGCCTATATGAATTGATACAATTGTTTTAGGATGAAACAAAAGGTCAAAATGATTTTAAATAGATAATTACTCAAATACTTATGACTATTTGAACTTGTTAGGTAAATATATTTATTTTTAAAATCTTTTACTTATTAATTATCAAAATAGTAAAAAATTAGTATTATTTTAATCCAAATAAGCTTGTATGGAGAAAAACAACTGTTTTATGATAAAACAAAATGTCATAATGGTTTGAAATAAATAAGTATTCAAACAGTTATAACTATTTAAACTTATTTGGTAAAAAAAATTATTTTTTAAATCTTTTACTTATTAAATGTCTAAATATTAATAAATTTGTATAATTTTATTTGAAATAAGCTTGTATGAGTAGAAAAAATTGTTTTATGATAAAATAAAAGGTCCTAATGATTTGAAATAGATAATTGTTCAAATAGTCATAACTATTTGAACTTGTTTGAAAAATAGTTTCATTTTTTAAATCTCTTACTCATTGTTTTAAGAATATTAATAAATTAGATTTATGTTATTTCAAAGAAGCTTTTACGAATAGAAACAATTGCTTTGTGATAAAACAAAAGGTCATAATTATTTGAAATAAATAATTGTTCAAACAATCATAACTATTACACTGGTCAGGCCAACAAATTCATTTTTTAAATCTGTTACTTATGAATTTTCAAAATATTAATACATTAGCATTACTTTATTCTGAAAAAGACTGTATGAACAAAAACAATTATTTTATGACAAAAAAATGGTCATAATGATTTGAAATAAAGAATTGTTTAAATAGTTATAACTAACTGAACTGGTTTAGTAAATAGATTTATTTTTTAAATCTCTTACTTCTTAATTTTCAAAATATGAATAGATTAATATTATTTTATTCCAAACAAACTTATATGAACAAAAACATTTGTTTTATGACAAAAGAAAAAGTCATAACGATTTGAAATAGATAATTATTCAAATAATCATAATTATTTGAGTAGTTTGACAAACAAAATTATTTTTTAAATCCCATACTTATTAATTTTTTAAATATTAATAAATTTATTTTATTTTATTCCAAATAAGTTACTAAGATGACAATAAAATAATTATCGATATATTGTTATAACAATTATAACAAATTCTTACTTATTAAATTATTAAGATATGATTATTTTAAAATATATCTAAAAATTTATTATTCTTATGGCCATTTTGTTAAATGGTCAATAATTAAATCAATTATCTTTTAAATTAATAATTATTATTTATTCTTATTTAATTATTTTCAATTAATATTCAAGTAATTATTATTAATTTGTTTACAATGACCAATATTTATTAAATTATTTTAATATTGTTATTTATTTCATCTATATATTTTGTTATTAATAATTAATATTCAAGTAATTAGAATTGAAACCTAAGGTGATTTGTTTAAGTTTATAATAGTTATATAACTATTTAAACAATTATCTATTTCAAATTGTTATAACTATTTGTTTTGTTATAAAACAAATGCCTCTGTTCATACAAGCTTTTATGAATAAAATAATACAAATTAATTAATATTCAGACAATTAATAAGTATAACATATAAAAATAAATCTGTCTATCAAACAAATTCAAACAGTTATAACTCTTTGAACTATTATTTATTTCATATCATTATGACTTTTTGTTTCATTATAAGACAATTGTTTCTATTTATTCAAACTTATTCAGATTAAAATAACATTAATTTCTTAATTTTTAGCTAATAAGTAAAAAATTTTAAAAATAAATCTATTTAATGAGCAAGTTTAAATAGTCATGGTTATTTAAATAATTATCTATTTCAAATCATTATGACCTTTTATTTTGTGATAAAATAATTTTTTCTATTTATCTAGTATTTGAATTGTTTCAACTTATTAAATTACTAATAATTTATTAATTACTCTTTGACTCTATTTTCAAAGTCCTTTCATCTTTCCTTCACGGAACTTGTTTGCTATTGGTCTCTCACCTGTATTCAGCCTTGGACAAAATTTACTATCTGATTGGGGTTGTATTCCCAAAAAAAACTCGACTCGCAAATGACGTCTTATGGTGCGATAAGGTCCAGGCATAACAGGGCTCTCACCCTCTATAGTGCCATTTTTCCAAGGGACATAGGCTCAGTCTGCCACTAAGGATGCTTCTACAGACTACAATTCGAACACAGATATGCTCGATTCTCAAGCTAGGCTTTTCCCAGTTCAATCGTTGTTACTATGGGAATCCTGGTAAGTTTATTTTTCTCTACTTATTGATATGCTTAAACTCAATGGGTCATAATGTGAGCATTGACTAAACGATCCGGGGGGTTCGATGGGGTCTAGATGAACAATGGGCACGTCTCATCGGAACAAGGCATGTAGTGAGCTTTACCATTGATGGTTATGACACTATCGTTGTTAGGGACTCATTTTTGGACCAATCACGATCGACGAGATCATGGGAAGCTATATTTCGCCCCCTCAATCAGAGTTGATAGGCAAGAGGTTGGAGGGTGATGATGCATGACACCTAGGTAGGCGTGCCCTTGGCCTAAGGGCTTAGGGCACAACTTGTGTTCAAAGACTCAATAGTTCATGAGATTCTACAATTCACACCAAATGTCACATTTCACTACATTTTTTATTAATATGAGAGCCAAGATATCTGTTACCAATAGTCATTTTGGTTTTTTTTGACAAAAAGAGCCATGGCGCTGCCCACGCATACACCGTAAATAGGGTGGCGATAGCACATGTGCTCTTTTTCATTTAGGTTCCTTAGCACAATTCATGCTCAAGGTTTGTTATTTGGTCACAAGCAATGATATTGATCATTTCATTTACTTAGGAGGTAGAACAAAGCAATTGTCGCACATGCCTAAGGCCAGAAAGAGCTCAGGCCATAGAGGCACCCTTACCCCTTTGGTGTTTCGTTAACACATTCATGGGTCATTCGTTGAGCCAATTTTGACAATGATCCTTCTACAAGCTCACCTATGGAAACCTTGTTATGACTTCTCATTCTTCTAAATGATAAGGTTTAGTGGACTTCTCACAACATCACAGGTAGTGAACCGTCCATGTCACTACAATCTGAACATTTCACTGGACCATTCAATTGGTAGGAGTGACAGGAGGTGTGTACAAAAGGTAGAGATGTAGTCAACGTAAGCTGATGACTCGCACTTATTAGGAATTCTTCGTTGAAGACTAATAATTGTAATGATCTATGCCTATCATGATGAAATTTCAAAGATTACCCAAGCTTGTTAGCTAAGGCTATAGACTTGTTGAATACATCAGTGTAGCACACATGTAGCCCAAAACATCTAAAGACATCATAAACCTGTTATTACCTCAAACTTTCTTGGTCTAAGCAACCATAGTCCCTTTAAGAAGCTAGCCATTAAGGATCATCTCCTCATAGCTAGTTAATAGGCTGAGGTCTCGTTTGTTAATAGAATTAAGTAGATAAATCACTCTACCAACTAAGAACAGCCAAGCACCACCACTTATAGAATAAAAAAAGAGCTCTTAGAATGTCAATCCTTATTATGTATGAACTTGATAAGTTTCCTTGTGTTGAGTTAAATTAAACTACAAGTTCCATTCCTGGTGGTGCCCTTCCATCAATTCCTTTAAGTTTCAGCCTTGAAACCATACTCTCCTTAGAATCCGAAAACTTTGATTTTTCATAAGGTGTCGACGAAGTCCTAAAAGTAACATTGGTTGATCCCTGGTCGACATCATTTATAGTTAAGACTAGGATGGTATTTGATCAACTTCAAGCTCCCAACTTTCATTCTTGATTAATGAAAACATCTTTGGTAAATGATTTCGCTGTTGTTCATCTTTCATAAATCCAATAATTTCACCTCTGACTATAAAATACAAATACCTCTAACTATCTTTGTTAATCATTACTTTAATCCCAAAGGCCAACACAATAGCACCAAAATCCTATGATGTTATCTTATGCTAATGTATACAAACATAGGCCTACTTTGAGCACTCTAAGTTTTACAAAGTAACATCGCCAGAGGAATAAGCTGGCTAGCTAAGGTCAGGAGCGCATCATTGGTTATAAAGACAAGTAGACTGGTGCTTACCGTGAGGTGGATCAAATGACCCAACCCTAGTTCCAACTACAAGTTTTTTAACTATAATAACTTAAATATATGCTACTAGGGCTAGACTTACCATGGCTGTTGGCACCAAACTTGTCCTCCAATGGATCATCATTAAGGGTTTAGATTGTATTTATTTCAATTACTAGACTCATAGAGCCCGATATTGTTATCTATTATCACAACCTCTTCATGTCAAAATTGGGTAATTTTTTTACCTGCAACCCTCCTTGGATGTGTTAGCCTTTTCTTAGGTTCCCTCTCCAGAATCTAATCATAATTCTTCGTTATCGATCACCACCATAGTAGGCCACTATTCTACCATCAAAAGTTGATAGGGTAAATTTTTGAATGATGCGTCACTGGCACAAAGGCCGTGCGATCTGTCGAGTTATAATGAATGATTAGAGCAAAGGGCAAAGCTCGTGTCAACCTTTTATCTAATAAATGCATCCTTTCTAGAAGCAAGGGTTTGTTATATGCTTCAACTGTAGAATTACTATGGTTATCTGAGTAGTAGATACCATCAAACAAACTATAATTGATTTAATGAGCCATAATTAGTTCATACTTACACATGCATGGCTTAATCTTTGAGACAAGCATAAGACTACTAGCAGGATCAACCAAGGAGCATTCTTTTAGGACATTGGGACTGCATAAGCCTTAACACACCGACTGAATGGTAGAGAAAGCCAACATGGAGCACAAGCATCGTGTGTATAGCATGTAAAATGCATAGCTTTAAACGAACGAGGGCTGAGGGCTAGTGCCTATAAAACATTTTGCATTCGAGAGCATGAATGAACACTAGTGTACCAATGTGGCCACAGGGGTTTAGATGGCACACTTGGGACCTGAAGCACAATTAAAGTCTGACTCGTAACCATTACGAACACAAGGCAGATGAGGGATGGCAAGACATTCAATTTTCTTCAATTTAGGTATTTAACACAAGATCTCAATCGTACCCCTAGGGTATGATGACCGCATAAAGGAGATTGAAGAGGGTGATGATCGACAATTTGATGCATCAAGCATAGAGCCTGTCAACACGTATAACCATAGCACTACTCTTATGCCCATTGCATACAAGTGGTAGCATTCATACACACCGATCCACAACCCACCCAATCGATTACACAATGACCAAGCAGAGGAAATGACGCATGAGCCATACCACAACCACTTAGCAGGGGAAAAACACAAGCAAAGGTTATGAGACTGCATCTACCATCCAATAGGCAACAATGGCATAATACCACCAATGCTTAGTTTGGCCAAGACTGCACATGCAAACTCTGCTGTCACCACCTTAGAAGGATGTTACCCAATTCAAAGACTTGTTCCTGGGGTCTTAGGCAGCATTGATTGCATTCACTGGCTTGGCCAGGCCAAGGCATTTTTTATGGTCAACGAGAAATGATCATGAGACTATTAAATACCTGAAAGACTTGGCCAACCTAAGCCCGTTATCATGGCTTTTGCTTGCACCACCCCAGGGAATTATTACGTGATTCAGAGACATGGTTTTAGGGTATGGGATAGCATTAGTCGTAGGCACAGGCTTGAGCTCGACCTTTTTTGACTGCATGCCAATCGGTCAAGGCTATAGGCTCTTGTGAGTCACTGAAGCAACTAGTCTCTGAAAAACATGACCAAAAGGCATGCATGGCATATATTTTGCCTCAAGGACATTACCATGGATGTACGAAATGAGAGGCCCATCACGCACACCTACTACCTCCGAAGAAGGGAGAGAGAGCACCCAGACAAACAACCCTTAAAGAGCATAAGAGATTTTATAGATATGCTAGCATAGACATTAAAGTGTCTAAAATGGGGACACTTTTTTCAAATGGGCATATCCCACACCAAGGGTCCACAAGTGCTGGTGGTGGTCAAGGCTTGTGCTTGTACCAAGACCCAGCATGTGTCGATGGTATTCGAGGCAAGTACCCGTAGCAAAGGCTAGGATGTGCCAATAGTGATAGAGGCAACAGTTCGTATGAAGGGCCATATTCTTCTAATGATGATCAAGGCAAATGCATGCATCAAAGGCCAGCATGTGCCGATAGTGGTCGAGGCAAGTGCCTGTACCAAAGGTTAGCTTGTGCCAATAATGGTCAAGGCCTTGGTCAAAGTTTGATTCTAGGCCACGGTGCACATGTTGAGCTCAGGCATGCACTAATGTCGTATTTTTTTGCCTAGGGCACCATCACTGAAGTATCACCAAAGAACCTGATCAACAACATTGGGGGTTTTGATGATTAGGAGAGGGGTTAGGGGGTGTACGCACATGATATGCGATGGGTGTTGGCCTTTGACCCTTATATTGGCTCTTTATCCCCTACGCAACCTCGACTACTCAACCCCTTTAAAAAGCATAAGAGCTTTTATCGGTTTGTAGCAAGTAGCCATTCAAGTGTCTAAAATGGGGACCTTTTTTCAAATGGACACAAAATCTTCCACACTTTGACATTTTAGCTAAATTTTTTTGTGGATGCTAACAAAAATACAAGAATCACATATACCAAATTTGAGGCCAAAACTCTTAAAAAAATTTTAAAAAAATCCTAAAAATTATAAAAAATAAGAAATGAGTCATCTTACCGTGAAACTTCACAGGAAGGTTTAGGGAACCATTATATGAATTTACAATCCATAAAAATGGCATTGGCATGGCAAAAATATGAAGATGTGTCTGAACCCACCTATTGTCTGATTGTGGAGCACATGATGCGTGGCCCAGCATGTGCTGATGGTGTTTGAGTGAACTACCTGCACAAAGGGCCAGCATATGCTGAGACCAAGGGTGAACATATCTTGATGGTAGTCAAGACATGTGCATATATCATAGTCTGCATGTTGGTCTAGGCTTAAGAGTTCTCTCCGAGTCAAGGAACAATTTTGATTCTAGGCGGATAGGATCCAACAGCCAGGGGGACCAAGCCTTAAGGCTTACTAAAGGCCCAGGTCATAAGGAACTAGCCCAAAATATTGGATTTGGCGGTGATCAAAACTTGAAAGGCTTAAACATCGTGTTCAAGTTTGGTAGAATTACAGTAGCTCCTAGTGCAGGCATTGGTGAGTGCTTATATCAATTTACAAGCCATAAAAATGGTATTGGCCCAATAAAAATATGAAGATGTGTTTGAACCCACCTACTGCCCTATCATAGTATGCATGGTGCATGGCTTAAGCCTAAGATACCTTTGTGTGGTGTACAACCTAGCATGTGCCAATGGTGTTTGAAATAACTACCCGCATAAAAAGCCAACATATGCCGATAGTGGTCGAAGCATGTGTTGAGACCTAGGGCTAACATGTCCTAATGGTGGTCAAGGCATGCACCTGTGTCACGGTTTTAGTTGAACAAGGTCCGACAACCAAAGGAACCAAGCTTTGAGACTTACGGAGGCTCAAGTTATGGGGAACTAGCCCAGAACAGTGGTATGGGCAATGATCAATTCTCCAAAGGCTCAGGCATGGTGTTCAGGTTTGACATAATTAAGCCAAGCCTAGGTGTGGGAGCTAGTGAGCACTTATATGAATTTACAAACCATAAAAATGCTATTAGCATGGCAAAAATATGAAGATGTGCCTAAACCCACCTACTACCTGGTTGTGGTGCACATGGTATGCTGCTCAGGCCCAAGATACCCTCGCATGGTGTGCGACCCAGCATGGTGGTTGAAGCATGTGCCTAGACCAAGGGCTAACATGCCCTGATGGTGGTTAAGGAATGTGCATGTATCATAGTCTACAAACTGGTCTAAGCCCAAGGGTTTTTTTCAGTTGAGTAGTAGTTTCAGTTCTAGAAGAGTAGGGTCTGACAGTTGAGAAGACTAGACCTTATAGCTTATTGCAAGCCTAAGTCACAAGGAACTAGTCCAGAATAGTGGTGTAAACAATGATCAAGACTCTAGAGGCTCAAGCACATGTTCAAGTTTGGTAGAGTTGAGCTAGACCCAAGTGCGAGTGCTGGTGAGCGATACGTGGGCACATGGTCAGACCTAAGTTCGAGCACTGATATTCAAGGTACGAGTGATGGTCAGACCCAGGTGCAGGCATGCCTGAATACAATCTTGGGAGGATCAGATTTGTAGGCTTTTAGAAGGCTTAGTACTACAGCATAATCTTTGACAAGCTAGAATTATGATGAGCACTTGAGCTTTGTAGGCTAATGTAGGCACACGAGTCAATTTCTTGTCCAAGGCCGTATGTGGTTTGGCTTAAGACCGAAGCTTGTGACACACACACTGAGCATCATTTCATGCCAATGGTGATCGAAAGGTAGACAAGTGCCTTGGGTGGAAAGGTCATGGTACACATGCCATAGCAAGTGTCAACATCTACCATAAATGTGTCCAAGGCAACAACCAGCATTAAGGACCAGCTTATGCCAATAGTGATTAAGTCAAGTACCCACTCAAACATTGCATGTATTTGGTGATGGTGTCAAAGGCAACATCCCACACAAAAAGGTCAGCATCTACTAATGGTGTCCAAGGCAATAATAGGCTGGCATCCGCTGACAATGTTAGATGTGGTTGCCCATGTAGCAATCGAGGGCCAAAGGCAGTTGATGGCATTCGAGGTAACAACCTACATCGAAGGCTAGTGTGTGTTGATGGAGATTAAGGCAAGTGTTCACACTGAGGGCGAGCCCATCCTTGTAATAAATACCGAGGGCATTTGGTTGCTGTTTACTTGGACATTCGAAGGAAGGATGTTATTGCCTAACCAAATTGATTGCAATGGGGAACACCATTCATCCCCAACTCCAGAGGGGTGTGGTTAAAAAAAATGAAGTGAGAAGGCCTTGGTGGGTGTGGGGGAAAGGGACAAATTAAAGCGACAAAGGGCTAAATCTTAGTGAATCATGGCAACAAGGTCACTCTACCATTTACAACAGTTAAACTAATTTATTTTAATTATTCAAATAGTCATAATTATTTCAACTGGTTCAGCAAACAAAATTATTTATTAAATCTCTTATTGATTAACTTTTGAAATATTAATAAATTTTTTATATTTTATTTTGAATAAGTTAGTAAGAACTGAAAATTTTATTTTATGATAAAACAAAATGTCATAACAATTTAAAATAAAGAATTGTTCCTATAGCCTTAATTATTTGAACTGATTTAGGCAAAAAATTTATTTTTTAAATCTATTAGTTATTAATTTTCAAAATATTATTACATTAGTATTATTTTATTTCGAATAAACTTGTATGAATAAAAATAATTGTTTTATGAAAGAACGAAAGGTTATAAGAAATTAAAATATAAATCGTCATAACTATTTGAATTGGTTCGATAAACAGATTTATTTTTTAAATCTCCTACTTATTAATTTTTGAAATATTAATAAGTTAATATTATTTTATTACGAATAAGCTAGTATGATGAAAAACAATTATTTTATGTCAAAACAAAAGTTCATAATGATTTGAAATAGATAAATATTCAAATGGCCATAATTATTTTAATTGATTCGATAAACTGATTTATGTTTTAAATCTTCAACTTATCAATTTTTAAAATATTAATAAAGTAATATTATTTTATTTGGGACAAGCTTTTATGATCTAAAACAATTGTTTTATGATAAAATAAAAAGGTCATAATGATTTTAGATAGATAATTATTCAAATAGTCATAACTATTTAAACTTGTTTGGTAAATAAATTTATTTTTTTAAATTTCTTGCTAATTAATTTTTTAAATGTTAATAATTAGTATTATTTTATTTTGAATAAGCGTGTATGAACTGAAACAATTATTTTATGACTAAACAAAAGGTTAGAATGATTTGAAATAGATAATTGTTCTAATAGTCTTAACTATTTGAACTGGATCAACAAACACATTTATTTTTTAAATCCTTACTTATTAATTTTTAGAATATTATTAACTTAGCAATATTTTGCTCTGAATAAGCTTGTATGAACATAAACAAATGTTTTAAGACAAAACAAAGATCATAACGATTTGAGATAGATAATTGTTTAAATAGTTATAACTATTCAAACTAGTTCGATAAATAGATTTAGTTTTTAAATCTCATATTAATTTTTGATATAGTAATAAATTAGTATTATTTTATTATAAATAATTGTGTATGAATAGAAACAATTTTTTTACAACAAAAAAAAAATGTCATAACAATTTGAAATAGATAATAGTTCAAATGGACATGACTATTTGAACTGGTTTGATAAACTAATTAATTTTTTAAATCTTCAACTTATTAATTTTTAGAATGTTAATATATTAGTATTAGTTTATTCCAAATAAACTTGTATGAATAGAAATAATTGTTTTATAACAAAACAAAAAATCATAACAATTTGAAATAAATAATTGTTCAAACAATCATAACTATTTGAACTCACTCGGTAAACAAATTTATTTTTTTAAATCTTTTACTTATTAATTTTGGAATATTAATTAATTAGAATTATTTTATTCCAAATAAGCTTATTTAAACATAAACAATTTATTTATGACAAAACAAATGGTCATAATGATTTGAATAAATAATTGTTCAAATAGTCATAACTATTTGAATGTGTTCAAAAAATAGCTTTATTTTCTAAAATTTTACTTATTAATTTTTGGAATATTAATAAATTTATATTATTTTATTCAAAATACGCTTGCATAAATAGAACCAATTGTTTTATGACAAAACAAAATGTCATAATATTTTGAAATAGATAATTGTTTAGATAGTCATAACTATTTCAACTTGATCGATAAAAAATAATTGTTTTATAACAAAATAAAATGTCATAATAATTTGAAATAGATAATAGTTCAAATGGACATGACTATTTGAACTGGTTCGATAAACTAATTAATTTTTTAAATCTTCAACTTATTAATTTTTAGAAAGTTAATATATTAGTATTATTTTATTAAAAATAAACTTGTATGAATAGAAACAATTGTTTTATAACAAAACAAAAGATCATAACGATTTGAGATAAATAATTGTTCAAACAATCATAACTATTTGAACTCACTCAATAAACAAATTTATTTTTTAAATCTTTTACTTATTAATTTTGAATATTAATTAATTAGAATTATTTTATTCCAAATAAGCTTGTTTGAACAGAAACAATTGGTTTATGACAAAACAAATGGTCATAATGATTTGAAATAGATAATTGTTCAAATAGTCATAAATATTTGAATGTGTTCAGAAAATAGCTTTATTTTCTAAAATTATACTTATTAATTTTTTGAATATTAATAAATTTATCTTATTTTATTCAAAATATGCTTGCATGAATAGAACCAATTGTTTTATGATAAAACAAAATGTCATAATGTTTTGAAATAGATAATTGTTTAGATAGTCATAACTATTTCAACTTGATTGATAAGAAAATTCATTTTTTTTTTAATTTTGTTACTCTTTAATTTTTGGAATATTATTTTATCTCAAATAGGCTTATATGAATTGAAGCAATTATTTTATTACAAAACAAAAGATTACGATGATTTGAAATAGATTATTATTCAAATAGTCATGATTATTTGAACTTTTTCGGTAAACATATTTATTTTTTAAATCTTTTACTTATAAATTGTCAAAATATTAATAAATTAATATCATTTTATTCTGAATAAGCTAGTATAAACAAAAACAATTGTTTTATGACAAAAAAAAGTCATAACAATTTGAAATAAATAATTGTTCAAATAGTTATAACGATTTGAACTTGTTCAGTAAACAGATTTATTTTTAAATCTTTTACTTATTAATTGTCTTAATTTAATAAATTTGTATTATTTTATTCAAAATAAGCTTGTATGAACAGAAAAAATCATTTTATGACAAAGCAAAAGGTTATAGCGATTTTCAATAGATAATTGTTCAGATAATTATAATTATTTAAACTTGTTTAGTAAACAGATTCATTTTTTAAATCTTTTAATTATTAATTTTCAAAATATTAATAACTTAATATTATTTTATTTCAAATAAGCTTATATGAATTGAAATAATTTTTTTATGATAGAAGAAAAGGTCATAACGGTATGAAATAGATAACTATTCAAATAGTCATGACTCTTTGATCTAGTTCAGTAAACATATTTAATTTTTTACATTTTTTACTTATTAATTGTCAAAATATTAATAAATTTGTATTATTTTAATCTAAATAAGCTTGAATAAATAGAAACTATTATCTTATAACAGAACAAAAAGTTATAATGATTTAAAATAAATAATTACTTGAATAGTCTTAATTTGAACCAGTTTGATAAACAGATTTATTTTTTAAAATTTTTATTAATTTTTGAAATATCAATAAATTAGTATTATTTTATTTCGAACAAACTTATATGATCAAAAACATTAGTTTTATGACAAAACAAAAGGTCATAACAATTTAAAATAGATAATTGTTCAAATAGTCATAATTATTTAAATTGGTTAGGTAAACAAAATTATTTTTTAATTCTCTTATTAATTTTTGAAATTTTAATAAATTTATTTTATTTTATTCTAAATAAGCTAGTATGAATTGAAAATATTGTTTTATGACAAAACAAAAGGTTATAATGATTTGAAATAGATAATTATTCATATAGTTTTAACTATTTGAACTAGTTCGGCAAACAATTTTATTTTTTAAATCTTTTAGTTATTAATTTTCAGAATATTATTAGATTAGTTTTATTTTATTTCAAATAAGCTTATATGAACAGAAATAATTGTTTTATGACAAAACAAAAAGTTATAACTATTTGAAGTATACAACTACTCTAATAGTCATAACTATTTGAATTGATTTTGTAAACAGATTTATTTTTTAAATCTCTTACTTATTAATTTTTGAAAGATTAATAAATTAGTATTATTTTATTCTGAATAAGCTTGTATGATCAAAAACAATTGTCATATGACCAAACAAAAGGTAAGAACAATTTGAAATAGATAATTATTGAAATGGCCATAATTATTTGAACTAATTTGGTAATCATATTCATTTTTTAAATCACTTACTTATTTGAATTTGTTCGGTAAACAGATTTATTTTTTTAAAATCTCTTTCATATTAATTTTCCAAATGTTAATAAATTAGTATTAATTTATTCTGAATAAGCTTGTATGAATTGAAACAATTATTTTATGACTAAACAATAGATCAAAATGATATGAAATAGATAATTATTCTAATAATTTTAACCATTTGAACTGATTCAGTAAACAAATTTATTTTTTAAATCTCTTACTTATTAATTTTTAAAATATTGTTAAATTAGTATTATTTTAATCCAAATAAGCTTGCACGAACAAAACAATTGTTTTACATTAAAAGAAAAGGTCATAATGATTTGAAATAGATAATCATTCATAGAGTCTTAACTATTTGAATTGGTTCGACAATTAGATTTATTTTTTAATTTTCTTGGTTATTAAGTTTTGAAATATTATTAAATTAGTATTATTTTATTCTAAATAAAATAGTATGAGCAGAACCAATTGTTTGATGATAAAATAAAAGGTTATAACGATTTGAAATAAATAATTATTGAAATAGTCAAAACTATTTGAAATGGTTTGGTAAGCAGATTTTCTTTTTAAATCTCTTATAGATTTATTTTCTAAATATTAATAAAACAATATTATTTTATTTCAAACAAACTTATATTAGCAAAAACAATTGTTTTATGACAAAAAAAATCTTTAAATATTTTTACTTTAAAATAGATTTGAAATTAAATATTTAATTTTTAAATTAAACAAATTTAAACTTAAATTAGAATAATATTCAAATAGTTATGAATATTGAATTATAAGATTTCAAATATAAAAAATTAATAACTAAGAGATTTAATAGGTAATATTTTTTCTAATTTTTAGTTGTTGTTTTATGACAACTCAATTAAAAAACTTTTAGTAAGTTTAAATTACAAAAGGTACGATTCAAATTTATTAACAAATTATTAATTTAGTACGATTCGAAATAAATAAATATTCAAATTGTTATAACTAATTGAACTAGTATGGTAAATAGATTTATTTATTAAATCTCTTATTAATTTTTGAAATATTAATAAATTAATATTATTTTATTTCGAACAAACTTATATGAAAAAAAACATTTGTTTTACGACAAAACAAAAAGGTCATAACAATTTGAAATAGATAATTATTCATATAGCCTTAACTATTTGAATTAGTTCGGTAAACAAATTTATTTTTTAAGTCTATCAGTTATTAAATTTCATAATATTACTATATTAGTATTATTTTATTTCGAATAAGCTTGTATGAAGATAAATAATTGTTTTATGACAAAACAAGAGGTTATAACGATTGAAAATATATAATTGTTCAAATAGTCATAACTATTTAAACTGATTCGATAAATAGATTTATTTTTTAAATCTCCTACTTATTAATTTTTCAAATATTAATAAATTAGAATTATTTTATTCTGAATAGGCTTGTATGATGAAAAACAATTGTTTTATGACAAAACTAAAGTTCATAATGATTTGAAATAGATAATTGTTTAAATGGCCATAATTATCTGAATTGATTTATGTTTTAAATCTCTAACTTATCAATTTTTATAATATTAATAAAGTCATTTTTTTTTATTTTAGATAAGCTTTTATGAACTGAAACAATTGTTTTATGATAAAATATAAGGTCACAACGATTTTAAATAGATAATTGTTCAAATAGTCAAAAATATTTGAACTTGTTCGGTAAATAGATTTTTTTTCTAATTTCTTACTTAATAATTTTTTGAATGTTAATAAATTAGTATTATTTTATTTCGAATAAGCATGTATGAGTTGAAGTAATTATTTTATGACTAAACAAAAGGTCAAAACGATTTGAAATAGATAATTGTTCTAATAGTCTTAATTATTTAAACTGATTCAGCAAACACATTTATTTTTTAAATCCTTACTTATTAATGTTTAGAATATTATTAATTTAGTAATATTTTGCTCTGAATAAGCTTGTTGAACAGAAATTAAATGTTTTAGGACAAAACAAAAATTATAACAATTGGAGATAGATATTATAATTTAATTATAATTATTCAATTTTATAATTAATAATATTAATTATATAAATTTATAATTTAGTACAATTTGTATATTAGTTTAATAAATATAATATAATTAATTAAATATTATTTGAAAATTATAATTATACATAATTATATATAATTTTATATAATATACTTAATTAGATTATACTAATTTAATATAGATTAAATATAATTATTATATTTTATATAACATAATAATAAAATAGTATTATATAATTTAAGATATACTATATTATTTAATATTGTATAATATTATAATTTATAGTTGTTTTATAACAATTTGAACATTTATTTATTTCAAATCATACTAAATTAATAATTTGTTAATAAATTCGTATTGTACCTTTTGTAATTTAAACTTATTAAAAGTTTTTTAATTGAGTTGTCATAAAACAACAGCTAAATAATTAGAAAAATATTACCTTTTAAATCTCCTAGTTATTAATTTTTAATATTTGAAATCTTATAATTCAAATATTCATAACTATTTGAATATTATTCTAATTTAAGTTTAAATTTGTTTAATTTAAAAATTAAATATTTAATTTCTATAATAAATTTATAGTTAAAATATTTTAACATCATTACTATAATATAAATATTAAAATATTAAAATTATATTTAATTTTATTGAATTAAATTGATATAATATATATACCATAAATATTATTTTATTAATAATTATAATGTTTAAATTATGCAAATCATTTAAATACATGATTACTATGCTAACAATTTATATATAATATAATATAATTATGTATTATAATTAATAGTTATTTAATATTAATAATTAATTTTAATTAATTTATTAGTATATCTATATAATTTATTTAAATAATAATTATTAATAAATAATTTAATATAAAATTATATATTAATAATTATATATTTAAATAATTAATAAAACAAATTATATATTATTATAGATTTATAATATATATTAATTATAATATATAATAACAATAATATTATTTATTCTTTATAGTTATTATAATATTATAAAATAGTATTAAGTTATTTTATAAAATTATTTTATATAATAATAATATATTATAATAATTATATTGTTATATAATTTATATTTTATTATTTAAAAAATTAATTATTTTATTATAATAATATATATTTCAATTTATAATATATAAATTAAAAAATAATTAAAAATATAATCATTGATATTTTCATTATTGTTATAATGAAAATTAGTCTTAAATATAATTTAATAATATATAAATTTAATTTTAAATTATCTATTATTAAAATGAATATATACTTATTAATCAATAATTTTATAATAATAATTT
>NW_019167875.1:0-66668 GCF_002303985.1 Durio zibethinus | reverse complement strand
AAAATTATATAATTAATATACTTTTATTAATTAATATTTAATTATAATATTTAAATATAATTTAACAATGATAGTATTTATTCTTTAATATATTTATTAATACTATTATTGTCTTATTGTATGTTTAATATATTTATAAATAATTGTTATGTTATTTATATAATATTATTAGTTTTAAATAATTATTTTATTTATACAATTTTATCCAAATATTGGATATTTATTATTTTTTAATTGATTATAAATATATTTTATAATTGTTATATATTTTAAGTAATTTGATATAAGTTATAAATACATTTATATATTTATAATTAATTATAGTTACTTTTATAATAATATTTTAAAATATGTGATGTTAAAGTTAATATTATTTGATATAATAATTATTGAATTAATAATTAAAGTATTATAATACAATTAATAAATTATTCGTATAATTTATTTAATTATAAATATTATAATTTATAATTATAGATTATAATTTATTTATCCCAAATTTAATATTATAATGTTAATTAGATCGTTATAATTAATTATATAAATTATTATCAATTAATAATTTGTTAATACTAATTAAAAATACTATCTCAAAATAATATTTATGTATTGTAATTATAATTTAAAATTATATAATTAATATACTATTATTAATTAATATTTAATTATAATATTTAAATATTAGAATTGTTTTAATAATTGTTTAATAAATTAATTAATAGTTAATTAAATATAAATTTATTAAAATTTATACTATAATTTAATTATATTTAAAATTGTCGTAATAAATCACTATTAATATTATTATTTATTAATTCAAATTTATATTCACAATATAATTTTAATCCATATTATAATTATTTAATGAAATATTATTAATATTATCTAATATAATTTATCTATATAATTATAAATAAATTAATTATTAACTATTAATAATAATTAATATGAATAGATTATAATCATTAATTAAGAAATTTTTATTAATATTTCATAACTAATAGTTACTTCGAATAATAATTGAATAATTATTATTCAGTTATAATATTTTATACATATTATATTATGTATATACTAATTTAATAATTGTATTTGAATTTTTAATATAATATTTAACTAACAATTAGGCTATTTATATATTCTATTAATTATTAATATTAAATATTAACATATAAATAATTTGTTATAATTAATAATAGAATTATATCAATATATTTTTAAATACTATTATTATTAATAATAATATCAAATTATTTATATTTTTTAAATTAATAATTAATATATAATTATTTGTAACATTTAAAATATTATTTAATTGTTATATTTTATAAATATCGTATATTAATAATTTATTAATTGTTAATAAATAATTGTCTATTATCTATTTCAAATTTTTGGAATTATCTTATTTTAATTATAATTCTCTATTATTTGTAAATAAATTAATGTATCATAATTTATCTATTGTTAAATAATTGTTAAATTATAATTAATAAATTTAAGCATATAATATATATTAATATTAATTAATAATGATTTCATATAGTCTTAACTATTTGAATTGATTTAGCAAATGAATTTATTTTTTAAATCTCTTAATATGAATTTTCAAACTATTATTAAATTAGTATTATTTTTTTTGAATAAATTTGTATGAATAGAAATAATTATTTTATGATAGAACAAAAGGTTATAATAATTTGAAATAGATAATTGTTCAAATAGTAATAACTATTTGAACTGGTCATAATTATTTAAACTGGTTTAGTAAATAGCTTTATTTCTTAAATCTCTTAGTTATTAATTTTTTAAATATTAATAAATTAGTATTATTTTATTTTGAATAAGCTTGTACGATAAAAAACAATTGTTTTATAATAAAATAAAAGGTCATAACGATTTGAAATAAATAATTATTTGAACTAATTCGATAAACTGATTTATTTTTTAAATCTCCAACTTCTCAATTTTTGAAATAGTAATAAAGTAATATTATTTTATTTTGGATAAGTTTTATTGAACTGAAACAATTGTTTTATAATAAAACAAAAGGTCATAATGATTTTAAATAGATAATTGTTCAAATAGTTATAACTATTTGAACTTGTTCGATAAATAGATTTATTTTTTTAAATTTCTTGCTTATTAATTTTTTGAATGTTAATAAAATTATATTATATTATTTCAAATTAGCTTGTATGTACTAAAATTTTTTTAATAATCATTAATTAATTATTGTATTAATAATTAATAATATTATTAATGGCTATTGAATAAATTATTAATATTATTAATATATTTAATAATCCAATTAAAATTTAACATATATTAATTTTCTATTATCATTATAATAAATATTAATAATTAATTATAATTAATAAGGATTATAATTAATACAAATAAATCTCTCACTTATTAATATGCAATTATTTGAATTATCATACAAATTAACAAAAATTAAAAAATGAATATTTTTATCGATCAAGTTTAAATAATTATGACTATTTGAACATTTAAATATTAGTTATTTAATTATCAGGGATCAAATAAACAATAGAATAAATTATATTAATTAATAAGTAATTAAATATTTTATGAGTAACAATAATATTAACTAATCGATAATTAGTTAATATATTATAATTTTTTATCATAACAGGTATTTTAATATAATATGTTAAATATTAATTATTAAATTTATGAACAATAAATGATTAATAATATAGAACAAGTTCAAATAGTTATGACTATTTAAATAATTATTTATTTAAAATCGTTTTGACCTTTTTGTTTTGACATAAAAGAATTGTTTCAATTTATAAAAACTTATGTAGAATAAAATAATACTAATTTCTTAATATTTCCAAAATTAATAGGCAAAAGTTTAAAAAAATAAATTTGTTTATCGAACAAATTTAAAAAGGTAATATTATTTTATTTCCAATAATAATAATAATTTTAAAAATAGAATAATTATCTAAATTATTAATATATAATTGATTATTATAAAATTGCTTGTTAATATCGATTATTACTAATATACAAATAATTGCTTATATAATAAAACAGAGTTCTAATTATTATATCAATTGGGATTTAAATAGTTAAATGTTATATTAATATTAACAATTTTATATAATTATTAAATTAAAAATTGTCTAGAGCATATATTATAATAATTATTTAATATTTTTTGTCATTTAAATGTCCATTTACAAGTTTTATAGTTAAAGTATAACATTAATTTTATTTTTTATTAATTATTTAATTATTATTGATTTTAATAATAACATTTAATTATTTACTGATTAATTTTTATTATAATGATTATTTATTATTAACAGTTTAATAATCAATTGTAATTAGTATTATTATATTATTATTAAACTTCTAATTAATATTGTCATTATTTAATTTATTATATTAATATTTATAATATTACCAATAATTAATATTATTATAATATAATAATTATAATAGTGTTATAATATTAGTAATTTTGTTATCCAAAATTAATTATGACTATTTAGTAGATTACTATTATTAATATAGTTATTAATTAAAATAAATTAACAAATATTAAAAATGAATATTTTTATCGATCAAGTTTAAATAATTATGACTATTTGAACATTTATCTATTTGAAATCGCTATAACCTTTTGATTTATAGTAAAATAATTTGTTTTGTTCATAGAAGGTTTTTTTGAATAAAATAATACAAATTTATTATAAAATTGATCAAATTTACCCTCGTGAGATAGTTTATAATTTCAATTATTAAATCTCTTACTTATTAATGTTTGAAATATTAATATTAATATTAATATTTTAATTAATAATTTATTTTTAATAAAACAATGCTAATATTTGACTATTAATAACAAGCAATTATTAATTAATTATAATAAAATAATTATATAAGTAAAATTTACTTTTCATATCTAATTTAATGATTTAATAATTAATAGTTAAAAGCATAAAAAACTATATTTTCAAAATAATAAATCAAAATAATATCATTATAATCTATTAAATTATTTAATATTCTAACCTAATGCTTCACGGAGTGTTAGCATAAGTCTCAGGCCCATGATAGTTGGTATCGGGGCAGGTTTTAGTTAAGGTCATGTTCAGTTTGCACTTAAGGTGTTCAATAACAAATAATTATTAAATATTAATTAATAAATCAATTCTATACTTCATATCAATTTATTAATCATAATTTAAAATAAATTATTTTAAACTAATTCCTAACATACAAATAATTAATAAATTGTATTTTAATTTATTATTTGTATAATATTAACTAAATATAAATATCTATTTATATATTATATTTATTGTATTATATTTATTAAATAATTAAAAATAATATTAATAAATTAATTTAATAAGAATAAGAAAATCCTTAATATTATAATAATAATATTATAATAATATATAGATTAATTTTAAATATTATTCATAATAGATGAATATTTTAATTATTACTCATAATTAATTAAAATATAAATATTTAATTATTTTTATTAATCTTAATTCATTTTAATTAATAATTTTTAATAGATTACGTTGTTAATATATAATAGAATATTATAATAGAGTAATTATTATATAGAATTAATTACAATGATTTATATTAGTTTATTCAATTATTATTAAATATTTTGCAAATTATTATTATTAATTATTTAATTATTATTATTAATTAATTATTCTTCTGAAAATAGAAATATATTAATTTTCTATTTAATTAATTTATCCTTTATTATCTCTTATTAATAATTATTATATTATATTAAACTTAATTAATAATTATATTAATTAATAAAATCAACTTAATTATTTAATATTAAATATTAAAATAATTAAATAGAATATTTAAATAATTAAATAATATTTAATTAAATAGCAAATTAATAGATAAATAATTATCCATTTTCTTACTATTTTTTAAAATTGCTTGTTAATATCATCAATTATTACTAATATACAAATAATTGCTTTTATAATAAAACAGAGTTCTAATTTAATTATATTCATAACTTATTGTAGAAAAAAGTTGTTTCTATTTTATCAAATTAAAATCAATTTAATTGTTTTTCAAATAATAACTATTATAATTTATTTTTATCTTATTATAGAGTTATTTAATATTAATTGACTATAACTTATTATAATATTATATATTAATTATACTTTTTGTTTTGCAAATTAACAATTTAATTTATTATTAATCAAATTATAATTATATTTTATTATTTGTATGTATATTAGATATTACCATATAATATAGTTATTAAATTATTAATTAATAACTATAATAATATCATAAATTAAATGTGAGTAATTCTTTACCAAACATATATACTTTACTAGTATATATATAATTTATATTAATATAAAAAGAGATTAATGATGTTATAAGTAATTATAATTAATTAATAATTATATTTATATAATATAATATTTATATTAAATTCAATTAATTATATATTAATAATTATCATTTGATAATATTATCGTTATGACTTTTTGTTTTGTTGCAAAACAATTGTTTTGTAATATTCAAAATAAAATGATACTAATTGATTAATATTCCAAAATTTAATCAGTGATTTAAAAAGTGAATATGTTTACCAAATCAGTTTAAATGATTATGGCTATTTCAAAACTTATCTATTTTAAATCGTTATTATCTTTTGTTCAGGTATATAACAATTATTTTTGATCATACAAGTTTATTCGAAATAAAATAATATTAATTTAACTTAGTGATATTATTGAAGATAAATATAATTATTTATTAATATTTAAAATTCAAAATTATATATTCTAAATAAAAACTAATATTATTCAACCCTTATATATCAGAAATGCTTTTAATTATAGATAACTAATATTAATTTTTATCAAAATTAATTTATTTAATTAATAAATAAATCTATTTTTTAAATTAATAATAGATCCATGGTAATTATATAATCTTATATAACAAATGAATAATTATTTAATTATTAGAAAAACCCTTATATTTATAATTATATAAATTATGATATTGTATTAATTTTTATATATTGAATAATAACTATTATAGTTTATAATAATTCAATTTATATATATCCATTTATATTTAATATTACAAAACTTACAAGATAATTATATTATTAAAATATCATTATATTTGCAATAATTTTTATATTATATATAAAAAGAATTTTATATATTCTATTAATTATTTTAGATTATATTTATTATATAATAATAAATAAATATAATTATTATATTAAAATTGTTATATATATAATATTAACTATATTATTATATTATATATTAATTAAAAATATATTATAATTATGATATATTATTAGAATATAATAAATAATATAAATATTAAAACTAATTTATTATATAGTTTATAGTTAGTTATAATTAATTATTTGAACTGATTCGATATTATTATATTATCATAATGTATCTGATAATTAATTCAAAAATAATTAGAATTACGATGCTTTATTATAATTATATTATTTTAATGAATCATTATATTATATCTTTATTTTAACATATCCTAAAACCAATAATATTTTTAATTATTATTATGATACTTAATAGATAAATAATTATTAAATATAATTTATTAAATTTAATATCAATTATTGGTAATATAATTATTTGAATTATTAATAAGTTGAAATAATAATATTATTTTATTTAAAGATTTATTTAGTAATAATTAAATAATTAAATAATATTTATTAATATTAATATTAATTATATTATATTAATAATCCAATTAATATCCAATTGGATTATTAAATATATTAATAATATTAATATAATATTATTAATAATTTATTCGATAGGCATTAATAATATTGTTAATTATTAATTAATGATTATTAAAATTTTTTTAGTACATACAAGCTAATTTGATTTCAACTTAGGTTATAACTATTAATAAATTATTTAATATTTAATAAATAATTTAGAAATAATTGTATTTAATTTAATAAATAATTATTTAGTATTGCTAATTATAATTAACAATATGATTATATTGGAAATAATTGAAATAGTTATTATTAATAATAGATATTGTTATTATCTATTAATTTATTAATATTTCTAGAATTAATAAGAGATTTAAAAAATAAATTTATTAAATTAATAATAAATTATAAATTTTATAATTAAATAAATTATACAAATAATTTATTAATTGTATTATAATCTTTAATTATTAATTCAATAGTATTTGAAAATTGTTTAATTTTTAATTATTACAAATTATTTTATATATCTCAAATTAAATATTAATAAATAATTTATCATATAATATTAAATTATTTTATAAGATTAATTTTATTATGATATTTAATAATATAAATAGTTAATAATTATATTAAATTTATTTTATTTAACTTATTAAATTTATAATTAATAATAAATTATGATTTTATTATATTATATAATATTGTATATATATATTAAACTTATTTATATTATTAAATAATTATCATATGTATAACAGGTCAAATAATATTTAACATTTAATATATAATATTAAACTTATTTTAAAATCTACTAATTTTATTTATATACTATTTATAAATTAATTATTTGTTAATTTAAACTATTTTATTATTATTAACAAAGTAGTATTATTTATTTTATTAATTAATTATAATTGTTCAAAAAATTATAATATTTGATTAATATGATTATAATTAATATATTTTTAAATATTAATAAATATTATATTATTAAATATTAATATAATAATTCATATTATCATTAATTAGTTGTTTAATAATAATATAATAATACCATTTAATTATTTAAATGATAATAATTAAATATAGTTTATATAATTAATTATAATTAAATATAAAACTAATTTATCCTTAATATATGTATTAATATAAAAATTTAATGTTATAATAGCTTGTATTAATATTTATTAATATGATATATATTAATATTTAATCTAATATAAAAGCACGTTAAATTTATAATTAAAGGATAACATTAATTTTTTACAATAATTTGCAAAATATTAATATTGAATGAAAATTAATTAATAATTTTTTAAATAATTTAATAAATAGAAATAGCTATTTAATTTTAATAGTGATATATTTAATTTATAATATAATATTTAATATTAAATTTATTTTTTATATCTCTTACTTATTAATTATTAATAAAAATAGGATAATTCAGTTAAATAAATAATAATTCTTATGATTTATACATAATTATAACTATATATTATATATATAGTTAAATACCTATGATTAAGATTATATGAACAATTATCTAATTTAAATCGTTATGACCTTTGTCTTGTCATAAAATAATTTTCTCAATTCATACTAGCTTATTCGAAATAAAATAAAACGTATTTGTTAATATTTAAAAAATTAATAAATAAGAGATTTAATTTAAAAAATAATTCTATTTACCTAACCAATTCAAAAAATTTACATTTGAAACAATTATATATTTCATTTGTTTTGTCGTGTACGTAAAACCAAATGTTTTTGTTATATTAAGTTTATCGGAATAAAGTAATTACTAAGCTATTTAATATTTCAAAAATGACAAGTGATGTTAAAAAATAAATCTATGTATCCAAACTAGTTGAAAAGGTTTGACTAATTTGAGTAATTATTTATTTTAAATGTTATGACTTTTTGTTCTATTATAAAACAATTGTTTCTATTTATACAAGCTTATTTGGATTAAAATAATACTAATTTGTTAATATTTTGACAATTAATAAGTAAAAAATTTTAAAAATAAATATGTTTACCACACTAGATCAAATAATCACGACAATTTGAATAATTATCTATTTCAATGACCTTTTGCTTTGTCATAAAAGAATTGTTTCAATTCATATAAACTTATTCAAAATAAAATAATACTAATTTATTAATAATCCAAAAATTTATAATAAAGAGATTTAAAAAATGAATTTGTTTTCTAAACAAATTTAAATAACTAGGACTATTTAAATAATTATCTATTTGAAATAGCTATAACCTTTTGTTTTGTCATAAAATAATTTCTTTCTATTCATCTAAGCTTTTTTCGAATAAAATAATACATACTTATATACCATTTGCTTCAAAGTATAGTAATAAATTATTATACTATTATGTTTATTTAAATAAACAAAGTAATATTAAAATTATTTAAATAAATATATTTGTAACTAATTGCAAAAGGTTATAATGACTTAAAATATTATAATTATAATATTAATAAATTATTTACTTATTAATAATAAATTATTAATTATTATTTAAATTATTAATTATTATTAGTTAATAATAAAGATAAAATTACAATTATGTATAAGACTTAATAAATATTAATATAATTATTTAAATTAATTACCATAAAATTAATAGTCAAATATGTATATATATACTTTATTAAATAATATTTATTAGTTATTTATAATAAATTTATTATAACAATTATAATAAATATAAGAATATAATTTATAAATAAATAAATTATTAATATAATTGTTATAACTTATTTCTTAATTTTCAAAATATTAATAAATTAATATTATTTTATTCTGAACAAACTTATATGTACAAAAACATTTATTTTATGACAAAATAAAAGAACATAATGATTTGAAATAGATAATTATTCAAATAGTCATAATTATTTGAACTTGTTAGGCTAACTGAATTTGTTTTTTAAATCTCTTGCTTATTAAGTCTTGAAATATTAATAAATTTGTTTTACTTATTCCGAATAAGTTACTAAGAAATGAAAATTTTGTTTTATGACAAAAAAAAGGTCATAACAATTTGAAATAAAGAATTGTTCATATAGCCTTAAATATTTGAACTAGTTTAGTAAACATATTTATTTTTTAAATCTTTTAGTTATTAATTTTTAGAATATTATTGTATTAGTATTATTTTATTTCAAATAAACTTGTGTGAATAGAAACAATTGTTTTATGACAAAACAAAAGATCATAAAGATTTGAAATATATAATTATTCAAATAGTCATAACTATTTGAACTGATTTAGTAAACAGATTAACTTTTTAAATCTTTTATTAATTTTTGAAATATTAGTAAATTTGTATTATTTTATTCTGAATAGGCTTGTATGATGAAAAACAATTGTTTTATGACAAAACAAAAGTTCATAACGATTTGAAATAGATAATTATTCAAATTGCCATAATTATTTGAATAATTTGATAAACTTATTTATTTTTAAAAACTCCAACTTCTTAATTTTTGAAATATTAATAAAGCAATATTATTTTATTTTGGAAAAACTTTTATGTACTGAAATGGTTGTTTTATGATAAAATAAAAGGTCATAATGATTTTAAATAGATAATTGTTCAAATAGTCATAACTATTTGAACTTATTCAGTAAATAAAACTTTTTAAAATTTCTTATTAATTTTTAAAATTTTAATAAATTAGTATTACTATATTTCGAATAAGCATGTATGAACTAAAACAATTATTTTTTGACTAAACAAAAAATCAGAATAATTTGAAATAGATAATTGTTCTAATAGTCTTAACTATTTGAACTACTTTAGAAAACACATTTATTTTTAAATCCTTATTAATTTTCAAAATAGTAATAAATTAGTATTATTTTATTCTGAATAATTTTGTATAAATAGAAACAATTATTTTATAATAAAACAAAATGTCATAACGATTTGAAATAAATAACAACTCAAATGGACATGACTATTTAAACTTGTTCAGTAAACAAATTTATTTTTTAAATCTCTAACTTATTAATTTTTAGAATAATAATAAATTAGTATTATTTTATTCCAAATAAACTTGTGTGAATAGAAACAATTGTTTTATGACAAAACAAAAGATCATAAAGATTTGAAATATATAATTGTTCAAATAATAATAACTATTTGAACTTGCTCAATAAACAAATTTATTATTTAAATATTTTCCTTATTAATTTTAGAAATATTAATAAATTAATATTATTTTATTTCAAATAAGCTTGTATGAATAGAAATAATTGGTTTATGACATAATAAATTGTCATAACGATTTGAAATAGAAAATTGTTCAAATAGTCATAACTATTGAACGTGTTCAAAAAACATATTTATTTTTTAAATTTTTATTTATTAATTTTTGGAGTTTTAATAAATTTATATTATTTTATTTCAAATAAGCTTGCATGAACATAACTAATTATTTTATGACAAAACAAATGGTCATAATGTTTTGCAATAGATAATTATTTAGATAGTCATAACTATTTGAACTTGTTCGGTAAATAGATTCATTTTTTAAATTCTCTTACTCATAATTTTTGGTATATTAATAAATTAGAGCTATTTTATTTCAAATAAGCTTATGTTAACTGAAACAATTATTTTATTACAAAATAAAAGGTCGCAATTATTTGAAATAGATAATTATTCAAATAGTCTTGACTATTTAAACTTGTTTGGTAAACATAATTATTTTTTAAATCTTTCACTTATTAATTGTCAAAATATTAATAAATTAATATTATTTTAATCCGAATAAGCTTGTATGAATAGAAACAATTGTTTTATTACAAAACAAAAAGTCATAACAATTTTGTTTACAAAACTATTTCAAATAATTATGACTATTTGAATAATTATCTATTTCAAATTGTTATTACCTTTTTTTGTCATAAAACAAATGTTTTTGTTCATATAAGTTTGTTTGGAATAAAATAATATTAAGTTATTAATATTTCAAAAATTAATATGTAAGAGATTTAAAAAATAAATTTGTTTACCATACTAGTTCAATTAGTTATAGCTATTTGACCAAATATTTATTTCAAATCGTTATGACCATTTGTTTTATCATAAAACGATGGTTTTTATTCATATAATCTTATTCGGAATAAAGTAATGCTAATTTGTTAATATTTTAAAAATTAATAAGTAATGGATTTGGAAAATGTATCTCTTGGCTTGACAAGTGCAAAAAATTATGACTATTTGAACAATTATCTATTTCAAATCGTTATGACCTTTTGTTTTCTCACAAAACAATTGTTTTTGTTCATACAAGCTTATTCAGAGTAACATAATTCTAATTTATTAATATTCCAAAAATTAATAAGTGAGAGATTTAAAAAATGAATCTGGCTACCAAACAAGTTCAAATAATTATGGTTATTGGAACAATTATCTAGTTCAAATTGCTATAACCTTTTGTATTGTCATAAAATAATTTTTTCTATTCATACAAGCTTATTTCAAATCTGTTTACCGAATAATTTTGAATAGTTATGACTATTGAAACAATTGTTTATTTTAAATTGTTATGACCTTTTGTTTTGTCATAAAATAATTATTTTTGTTCATATTAGCTTATTTGGATTAAAATAATATTAATTTATTAATATTTCAACAATTAATAAGTAAAAGATTTAAAAAATAAATATGTTTACGAAACAAGTTTAAATAGTAATAACTATCTGAATAATTATCTATTTCAAATCGTTATGACCTTTTGTTTCATCGTAAAACAATTATATCAATTCATATAGGCTTATTTGAAATAGAATAATACTAACTTATTACTATTCCAAAAATTAATGAGTAAGAGCTTTAAAAAATGAATCTATTTACCAAAAAAGTTCAAATAGTTATGACTATTTGAATAATTATCTATTTCAAATTGTTATGACCTTTTGTTTTGCCATAAAATAATTGTTTCTGTTCATACAAGCTTATTTCAAATAAAATAATATAAATTTTACTAATATTCCAAAGGATTAATAATTAAAATATATAAATAAATTTATTTTTGAACATGTTTGAAAATATTATTGATCATTTGAACAATTAATTCTATTCCAAATCATTATGACCTTCTTGTTTGTCATAAACCAATTGTTTCATATTTTTAAAAGCTATATTCAAAAATAACATAATAATATTTATTAAGAATTTCAAAAATTAATAAGTAAAATTATTTTAAAAAATAAATTTGTTTACTGAGTGAGTTCAATAATTATGACTATTTAAATAATTATATTTTAAATCGTTAGACCCTTTGTTTTGCAATAAAACAATTGTTTCTATTCATACAAAATTATTCAAAATAAAATAATACTAATTTTATTAATATAATGAAAATTAATAAGAGATTTAAAAACTATATCTATTTATTAGACCAATTCAAATAGTTATGACTATTTGAATAATTATCTATCTTAAATCGATATGATCTTTGTTTTGTCATAAAACAATTGTTTCTATCCATACAAATTTATTTAGAGTAAAATATTACTAAATTAATAATATTCTAAGAATTAATATGTAAGAGATTTAAAAAATAAATATATTTGTTGAACTAGTTCAAATAGTTAAGACTATTATAATAATTATCTATTTCAAATCATTCTGACTTTTGTTTAGTCATAAAATAATACTATTTTATTAACATTCAAAAATTAATAAGCAAGGAATTAAAAAATAAATTTGTTTACTAAACAAGTTTAAATAGTTATGACTATTTAAACAATTATCATTTTAAAATCGTTATGACCTTTTGTTTTATCATAAAATAATTGTTTCATTTCATAAAAGCTTATCCAAAATAAAATAATATTACTTTATTAATATTTCAAAAATTAAGAAGTTGGAGATTTAAAACATAAATCATTTTATTGAATCAGTTCAAATAGTTATGGCATTTGAACAATTATCTATTTCAAATCATTTTGAACTTTTGTTTTGTCATAAGACAATTGTTGTTCATCATACAAGCCTAATTAGAATAAAATAATACTAGTTTATTAATATTTCAAAAATTAATAAGCAGGAGATTATCTATTTATTGAACTAATTCAAATAATTATGACCATTTAAACAATTATATATTTCAAGTCATTATAACCTTTTGTAATTAGTGACAAATATATTTATTTAAATAATTTTAATATTTACTTTGTTTATTTAAATAAACATAATAATATAATAATTTATTACTATACTATTATAATTATATTAATTATATAATAATTATAATACAATTAATATTAATTATTATTAATAAAGTATATTAATTATAATAAAGTATTATATATCAATCTAAATTATATTATAAAACAAGCTATAGACTAATCTTGCTTATAATATTACTATTAAATTATTATAATCTTTAATAATTATATTAAATACTATATTATTTTAATATTAACTATATTCATTATTATTATTTATAATAGTAATTCATTTTATTAGTTATAATTACAAAAATTATGACATATAAATATATTTCATCCAATATTTTAATAATATAAATTATTTTAACATATAATTATAACTAGATTTTTATTACTGTTTCAAAAAATAAATTTATTTTTTAAATCTCTTATTAATTTTAGAAATATTAATAAATTAGTATTATTTTAGTCCATATAAGCTTGTATTAGCTAAAACAATTTTTTTATGACAAAACAAAAGTAATAACGATTTGAAATAGGTAATTGTTTAAATAGTCATCATTATTTGAACCGGCTCAGAAAGTTATAATTATGTTTTGTTTAGTCAAATAATTATAACTATTTGAACAATTATCTATTTTAAATCATTATTGCTTTTTTTTTTGTCATAAAATAATTGTTTTTGTTAATATAAGTTTGTTTGAAGTAAAATAATATTGTTTTATTAATATTTAGAAAATAAATCTGTAAGAGATTTTAAAAGAAATCTGCTTATCAAACCATTTCAAATAGTTTTGACTATTTGAATAATTATTTATTTCAAATCGTTATAACCTTTTATTTTATCATCAAACAATTGATTCTGTTCATACTATTTTATTTAGAATAAAATAATACTTATTTAATAATATTTCAAAACTTAATAACTAAAAAAAATTAAAAAATAAATGCAATTGTTGAACCGGTTCAAATAGTTAAGACTCTATGAATGATTATCTATTTCAAATCATTATGACATTTTCTTTTAACGTAAAACAATTGTTTTGTTCATACAAGCTTATTTGGATTAAAATAATACTAATTTAATAATATTTTGAAAATTAATAAGAGATTTAGAAAATAAATTTGTTTACTGAATCAGTTCAAATAGTTAAAATTATTAGAATAATTATCTATTTCATATCATTTTGATCTTTTGTTTAGTCATAAAATAATTATTTCAGTTCATACAAGCTTATTCAGAATAAATTAATACTAATTTATTAACATTTGAAAAATTAATATGAAAGAGATTTAAGAAAATAAATCTATTTACTGAACAAAATCAAATAAGTAAATGATTTAAAAAGTGAATATGTTTACCAAATTAGTTCAAATAATTATGGCCATTTCAATAATTATCTATTTCAAATTGTTCTGACCTTTTATTTGGTCATATGACAATTGTTTTTTTTATCATACAAGCTTATTCGGAATAAAATAATACTAATTTATTAATCTTTCAAAAATTAATAAGTAAGAGATTTAAAAAATAAATCAATTTACAAAACCAATTCAAATAGTTATGACTATTAGAGCAGTTGTATACTTCCAATTGCTATAACATTTTGTTTTGTCATAAAACAATTATTTCTATTTATACAAGCTTATTTGAAATAAAATAAAACTAATCTAATAATATTTTGAAAATTAACAACTAAGAGATTTAAAAAATAAAATTGTTTACCGAACTACTTCAAATAGTTAAAACTATATAAATAATTATCTATTTCAAATCATTATAACCATTTGTTTTGTCATAAAACAATATTTTCAATTCATACTAGCTTATTTAGAATAAAATAAAATAAATTTACTAAAATTTCAAAAATTAATAAGTAAGAGAATTAAAAACTAATTATGTTTACCTAACCAGTTCAAATAATTATGACTATTTGAATAATTATCTATTTCAAATTGTTATGACTTTTTGTTTTGTCATAAAACTAATGTTTTTGTTCGTATAAGTTTGTTCGAAATAAAATAATACTAATCTATTAATATTTCAAAAATTAATAAAAATTTTAAAAAATAAATCTGTTTATCAAATTGGTTCAAATTAAGACTATTTAAGTAATTATTTATTTTAAATCATTATGACTTTTTATTCTGTTATAAGATAATAGTTTCTATTTATTCAAGCTTATTTGGATTAAAATAATACAAATTTATTAATATTTTGACAATTAATAAGTAAAAAATGTAAAAAATTAAATATGTTTACTGAACTAGATCAAACAGTCATAACTATTTGAATAGTTATCTATTTTAAATCATTATGACATTTTCTTTTGTCATAAAAAAATTATTTCAATTCATATAAGCATATTCGAAATAAAATAATATCAAGTTATTAATATTTTGAAAATTAATAATTAAGAGATTTAAAAAATGAATATGTTTACCGAACAAGTTCAAATAGTCATGTTAAATTAATATTATAATATAATTTAAATAATAATTTAAATAAGCTATAATAAATAACTATTTAATTGTAGATAGATTATCTATATTTATAATATAGTTTATAAATATTTATTATTTTAATAAATATAAATAAATATTATTAAATGAAAATATTATTTTTTAATATTGTTAATATAATAATTAACCAATTGTATATTTGCTTAATTTATTAATATTAATTTTTTTAGTAAATTATTTAATATTTTTTATTATAATTATAAATGATTTAACTATTAAATATATTATAGTATTAATAATAATTATTGATAATATTATTAAGTTTATATATATATTATAAATATAATTATAAATTAATAATACAGTATAATATATATATATATTTATAATAATATATTGTAATTATAATATATTTTAAACTATAATTAGTAATTAATATATTAAATATGTATTATAAAATTAAAACAATTATATGTAATAATAATATATTTATTTAATTATATATTAGAATATATTATTTTATATATAAATATAATATTATATGTCAAATATGTATTCAATATTTTTAGTTTTAAAAAAAATACACTTATAATGAACAAATATTATCATAGTCATTTATTTATATAACAATTATATTAATAATAATATTTTAATTAATTATATTATAATTTATAATATTTATAATATTTACTATATTAATTATTATATTTGTTAATAAAGTATTATTATGTAATTTTACTAATAATATTTATTTTTATATAATAATGATTATCATTTAATTATATTTAATATCTTGTCTAATAGTAGACAAAATATAATAATTATATTAATAATTTTAATTATTATATTTAATAATAATTGTTAATATTTAAAATAATTGTTATTAATTTAAAAATGTTATTTTATTAAATTTAAAATGAATTAGATTAATATTTAAGGATTAATTGTGAAATTTAATCTATTAACAATTTATTTATTAACAATTATTAGTTAATAAGTTATAATAAGACTAATTATTATAATAGCTAATTGAAATAAATTATTTATTTAATAATAAATTTAGTATATATTTTATAATTAAATATATACTATAATTTAATAACTATTAACTAAAAATTAGTTCACATTATTATATTATAAATATAATTCAATTAATACTATAAATTAGTATTAATGATTATTAATATTTTAATATAAATGATTTTTACTTATTCTAATAATTAATATATATTAGTTAAATATAACAATAATTTAACTATCATAACCAATATTTTTTGTTTATTAATTATTATTATAAATCAAATAAGTATATTTAAATTCTATATTAATATGAAAAATGTATTATTATTAAATTTTTTTGTTATTATAACATTTAAATATTATTATTATTTAAATAAATAATATGAATATTATAATCATTTATAATATTATTAAAAATTAGTTATAACAATTAGTCAAAATAATTCAATATTAATGATAATTTGATAATAATTTGATATTATTATTAATTGCTTGGATAAATTTAAATAAATAATTTACTAATTTATTAAAATTTAAAAAATTAAAGAGTAACAGAATTGAAAAAATGAATTTTCTTATCGATCAAGTTGAAATAGTTATGACTATCTAAATAATTATCTATTTCAAAACATTATGACATTTTGTTTTATCATAAAACAATTGGTTATGTTCATGCAAGCATATTTTGAATAAAATAATATAAATTTATTAATATTTCAAAAATTAATAAGTATAATTTTAGAAAATAAAGCTATTTTCTGAACACATTCAAATAGTTATGACTATTTGAACAATTATCTATTTCAAATAATTATAACCATTTATTTTGTCATAAACCAATTGTTTCTGTTCAAACAAGCTTATTGGAATAAAATAATTCTAATTAATTAATATTCCAAAATTAATAAGTAGAAGATTTAAAAAATAAATTTGTTTACCAAGTGAGTTCAAATAGTTATAATCTTTTGCTTTGTTATAAAATAATTGTTTCTATTCATACAAGTTTATTTGGAGTAAAATAATACTAATATATTAACATTCTAAAAATTAATAAGTTAAAGATTTAAAAAATTAATTAGTTTACCGAACCAGTTCAAATAGTCATGTCCATTTGAACTATTATCTATTTCAAATTGTTATGACATTTTATTTTGTTGTAAAATAATTGTTTCTTATCGATCAAGTTGAAATAGTTACGACTATCTAAATAATTATCAATTTCAAAATATTATGACATTTTATTTTGTTGTAAAATAATTGTTTCTTATCGATCAAGTTGAAATAGTTACGACTATCTAAATAATTATCAATTTCAAAACATTATGACATTTTGTTTTGTCATAAAACAATTGGTTTTGTTCATGCAAGCGTATTTTTAATAAAATAATATAAATTTATTAATATTCCAAACATTAATAAGTAAAATTTTAAAAAATAAACTATTTAGTTAAATTAATTTAAAATAATTAATAAATTATTACGATAATTTTAATAATTATAATATTTTTATTAAAATTATTATTCTTATATAATATAGTTATTATATAGTAATAATTAATTGTTCTAATTAATATTTTAATTAATTAAATTATTAAAACTAATCATTATTATTTAATAGATTATAATTTTATTAAGAAAATTATTTGTTCAATATGCTTATTTATTAAACCCAATTATTGGATAAATTATATTATGATTAAGCTTGTATGATAATAAAATAAAGATATTAATATGAATTATTGATTTTAATTTAATATAACTAATAAATAAATAATTATATTTATTAATTTTCAAAATATTTAACAAATATTTTAATAATTATTATTAAATATATTTTTGCTAGTTATATTTAATACTATAATATATATTAATTTTAAATATTAAATCTAATTTATTTATATAATTAAAATTAATTAAAATTTTTACTTATTAATTTACAATTAAAATAATTGTTATAATTAAATAATAATCTAATTTAATTATAATATATAATTAATTAAAATATAGTATAAATATTAATTTTAAATATTAAAACTAATATATATTGTTTTAATATATTAATTTGTTTAAATTAAAAATAAATATTAAAATTTATTTTAAGTAATAAATATTGCAATAGCTTAATAATTAATACAAATAAATCTAATTATTTAATCTAATTATTAATAAAGAATTAATTAGTTTATTATAACTAATTTTTAATAATATTATACATGATTATAATATTCATATTATTTATTTAAATAATAATAATATTTAAATGTTATAATAACAAAATAATTAAATAATAAGACAATTTTCATATTAATATAGAATTTAAATATACTTATTTGATTTATAATAATAATTAATAGCAAAAAATATTAGTTATGATAGTTAAATTATCATTATATTTAACTAATATATATATTAATTATTTGTTTTAATTATTAATATATATGTCCAATTAAATTATATAATAAATAATTATTATATAATATATAATATACAATTATAATTACATATTATAATAATTAATATAATTCATAAAATATTATTAATAATATTTAATTATAATAAATAGTAATAATATTATAAATATTAACTAATATATGACTATTAGTTTAAAATTGAAATTACATAATATATTAAATTATAATAGGCAAATTGATAATTATACTATATAATTACTAAATAAAGATTAAAAATAATATTTAATTTATAAGCCAAGTTATTTTAATTGTTTTCATTATCATTTTTAGAATTTTATATTATATCCATCCTCGTACCTATACCAAAAGGATATTTTAAATTTATCTTATCTTTGTAGGTATTTAATCAATGTGAGTAATTTTCATAACCATAATTTTTAAAAGAAATAATAAATAAAATTTATTTTTTAATTTTTTTTATTTTTATCTTGAATGGTTAGATAATTTTTTATAAATATATATATTTTTAATAACAATATATTAATTCTAATTAATTTAAAATAATAATTTATATTATTTAATAAAAAATCTATATACTAAATATATATAAATATATACATAGGATATGAGGTGGGTACATTATTATCCATCTCCATTTTCATATCTAACAAAAATTTAAAATCACATCCATTCTTATCCTCATATCATTAAACTTATCATTATAAGCTTAAATAACAATTTATTATTTATAAATAATATTGTAAATAACATAAAATAAACCAACTATAAGTTTTTACTTATATAGTTGATTAATTAAATATAATAATATTAAAATTATTATATAGATATTATAGTATAAATATTAATTTATTAGTAATTTATTAATAAGTAAAATTAATATTATTAATAACAAAAATATTTGTAATAATAATATAACAATTAATAATAATTATTAATAGTTAACATTGGAAAATATTGAAATTATTTTATATTAATATCATAATAAACTCTTCACATTTTGTAACTGGATAAATTATTATTTTTTTATTATTTTGAATAATAATAATAATTATTATATAATTATTTTAACTAATTCAGTAAACATATTTATTTTTTAAATTCTTACTTATTAATTTAGGCAATATTAATATTTAGTATTATTTTTTCATCTAAGCTTTATACTAATATATTATAAAAAAATAATTATATAATTATATAATTTTAAATAATTTAATTACTAAATTATTTATTAACTAAATAATTTTTAAAATTATTAAGGATTATTTATTTACTAATAAAAAATAGTATACAAATTATATTAAATAATTTGACTTTTAGTTATATTCAAATAATACTATAATATTATTAAATTAATACAATAATAATTGTTTATAAATTATTAGTCCAAATTATCGCTAATATAATAATTGAATGTTTTAGTATAAATTTGTAACAAATTTATAAAAATTATGATAATTTTTTATTACTATTTATTAATATCAATAAATAGTCATAAAAATTATTGTTAATATTATTTAACTAATAAATATCGTTAATTAACTATTTTATATTAATTACTAATATTATTATAATAATAAATTATAATTACTTATTAATTTTTGAAATATTAAGAAGTTTCTATTATTTTATTTTGGATAAGCTTTTATTAACTGAAACAATTGATTTTTGTCAAAATAAAAGGTCATAACGATTTTAAATAAATAATTGTCCAAATAGTCATAACCATTTGAACTTGATCGGTAAACAGATTTATTTTTTCAGATTTTTTGCTTATTAATTTTTTGAATGTAATAATTAAAAATTTTAAATTTTAAATATTTAAATTAAAATATTTAATTTTTTTTATTAATTATTGATATTTATTAATAAATAAGCTATGAAATAATAATATAATTTATGAATTTTGTTAAATAATTATTAAAAATAATCATAAATATTTTAATTATTGATTAATGAATTATTGATTCAATAGACTATTCACATATACATTTAATTATTATACTATTTAATTACTATAAAATTATTAACTAATTTAATTGCAATAAATTTATTAAAATATACAATTATAATACTATTTATAATTCATTACACAATTTGTATTATTATAAATTAATATTATACTTAATTATAAATAAATAACTTATTAATTATAATAAATATTTATAATGAAATAATTATTATTTCCTGAAACAATTGTTGTCTGACACAAAATTATTTTTGTTAATTAAATTAATTATAAGCTAATAATAACTAATTATTATACTATTTAGTTATAATAATTATCTAATATATAATTAAACTAATAAATTAGTTTTATAATTTAACAAATAATATGAAATATTTTATTAAAAATAAAATAACACTAATTTATTAAATTATTCTGTTTAATTAAAATTATTATATTAAATTAAATATTAATTAATTATATATTATTAATTTACTAATTAATAAATGTTAATTAATAAATTAATAAATATTAATTAATAACAATAATTAAAATATTTATAATTGTTTCTAATAATATTAATTATTATATAAGCTAATACAATATATAATATATTGTTTAATATTACTAATATTTAATATTAGCTAAATATTTTAAAATATTTTATGACTAATTTAAATTCACAACGATTTTAAATAGATAATTGTTCAAATAGTTATAATATAATTATTAATAATTATAATATAATAAATAGTACTAAATATATTAAGAACAATTAGTATATTATTTAATATTTAATACCAATAATTAATATTTATATAATAGTATAAATAATAAATTTATATTATAATTATATATATTAATTTTTAATGATAAATATAATAAATATTTAAATTATGTTTCTATTATTAATAAATTATTTATATTAAATTCTATTATATAATATTAATTAAAGATAATCATTATTAGTAATTATTAGGATAATTATAATATTATTAGTATTATAAATTATTAAAATAATTAATAACTTTAATTGTTATTATTAAGATAATAATAATAATGTTATAATTAATAATAATTAAGATAATAATATAGTTTATCATTATTATATCTATTAAACTATTATAACATTATTAATATGTAAAATATAAAATAATTGTTATTTTAAATCTATTTTAATATATATAATAATATAATAATTATATATTATTATCATATTAATAATATTATCAAAACTAATACATTATAATAATTTAAATTACTATAATTAATTATTTTTGTTTTAGATAATTAATACAAATAAATCTAATTATTTATTCATACCTATTAATAATTTTATTAATTATCTATAACCCCTTAGATTTAATATTATTTCATTATATTATTATTATATTAATTATTTAACATTATTATAATAATTATTATTAAATAATAATTTAAAATATGAATCTATTTGATATAAAAATAAATATTTTGAATAATTAGCAATATTATAATTAATAATTAATATTTAACAATTTATATATATATAACTAAATTAAATTCTTTTATATTATTTAATATATATTGAATATAATATTTATTTTAAATTGATTATTAAAATTAAATAAAAAATATTTTGTTAGCCTTGAATTGATCCTTATTTTGAAATGACAAAACATTAAAGCTAAATAAACTTGATCAAGATTTTGAAAAATGATTTATTTAGTATATGTTCTTAAGTTTTATATTTTGGTATTAAATAAATAATATGATTTTCAAAGCTTAAACAAACCTTTCTTTGTTTTCATATTTCTTAAACCAAATCTATCTTTAAAGATTATTTATTTGAGCTTAAATGAAAGTCCAATAGTTGTTTTTAAAGTGAACTTATTCATTTGGACTTAATACAATTTTGATAATATTGGTTTTGAGAAATAGATTAACTTAAGAAAGCTGTTTTACAAGAATAAAGTTTTCCAACATCAAACTTTTTTTATTTTTCTGTATTAATTCACAAAGTCTTAATATTTGAATTTTATACTGTTGGAAAGTTCTTTGAGTCTACTTTCTAATGGACTAAACAAAATCAAAATCCAAATTTTCTAAGAAAAGATTTTGAATTTTACTACACACTCTGCAGTTGTCAAAAAAACTGCACAATGTGTAATTTTGAAAATTCACTATAATTTGTACATAGTGAATTAGGTGATGAACTTTAAGTGGATAGAAAGCCCTTTAAGTCTAGTTTCTAAATATTCAAACGGTTTGTGATTTGGATTTGTATAACTCAAGTTATAATCAAATTAGTAAGTAGAGTGCAAAACATGAAACTACCACCCAGCCACTGACATGATCGATCCCCTCATGGAAGGGATCGATCAGGTCGTGATTTTCAAGTGAAAAATGGTTCAAAACATAAACCAATCGATCCCCTCAAGCAAGGGATCAATTAGTTCTGGGTGGAAACACTCCAACAGCTACTTTTTGGTGCTTCCAACGGCTACTTCTTCAATTTCTCTATAAATTGGGCACTCCAACACACCAAGAAGATTGATAAATCAAGAGAGCAAGAGCCAATAAGCCACATTTTCATTCTTTCAAAGAATCAAGAGTTTTTAAAGCTTCAAAGTCCATATCTTTATATTTATTGTATCCAGTTTTTATTTGTTGTTCATTCATCATTTTCTTGTACTTAAACTTGGCAAACACTTAGCCTCAGAGAGGTTGTTCTATTGTTTGCAAAATTATCTTTGATATAAAAGGGTAGAAGAGAACAAGAGGTGAGGTATCCTCTTAAGAGCTTTGTAGTGAGATTGGGTAAAATACTACAAAGGGTAGAAGTTTCTATCTTAAGCCTTAGAAAGAAAAAGATAGGTTGTATTTTCAATTCAAGAATAGTAGATTGAAGCCTTGGTGTGGACAACCAAGAAGAGAGGATGTAGGTGCCTTGTGGAGAAAGACCGAACCTTTATAAATCATTGTGTTTGATTTCTCTATCCCTATCTCCTTACAATTTATTGTTGTTTATATTTGATTTTAGATTCATTAATTGTTATTGTTTGCATTATATTTTCATCAAAAGTGCTTATTGTTTTAATTTCCATTCAACCATATTGAAATCATTTGTTTGGAAAGAATTTGGAGAAATCCAATTCACCCCCCTCTTGGATCACCATCTAACCTATAAAGCTAACATATTTAAAATAAATACAATTAGATTTATAACTAAGAATCATTTAAATTCTTAGTTATAATCTATACAGTTAATAATTATAACTAAGAATCGATTATTACTAATATACAAATAATTTAATTAGATAAATCTCATATGAATTAATTAATTCAATATCATAAATTAATATACAATTTTTAATAATATATATTATATTAATTACTCATTAATATAATTTGATAAAATAATTTTGATTAATTTTTATAATTATTAAAATAAATAAATAACTAATAAAAGTTATTTATTATAATAAAATTTATTAATAATTAATAGTTATTAAATGTTATATTTTAAATTATAATTATAATGATTAATTATAATTATAAACAAACAATTATATTAATAATTGAAAAAATTAATTTAGTTAATTAATAAGTACTAATAGATAGTAATTAGATATTAGTTTAATAAGTTAATTAATTATATAATTGTTATATAATAGTTTAATTCATAACTATTTGAATTATATCTATTTCATTATCATTATATTTTAAAATAGTAATAATATTTAATAATTTAGTATAATATAATTTTATATAAGACTACATTTTATTATAATATTATTTAATTATGATAATATATATAAGGGGTTAATATAATTATTTTATAATTTAATAATTAATTAAATTAATTTATGTTATATTGCACAAAGGCTGTGCGATCGGTTTCAAATTATGCTATTTATTAATATTAATATAATTAATAATTTTAATAATTTATATAAATTTACAGTAACAAATATTTTATGACCACTGATTATTTATTATAAATATCTAATTTTTTAAATTAATAAATTATTAATTTTAATATAATTCAATATTAAGTTAATTAATAACAAATAGTTATAATTAATTATTAGTTTAATATTCTATTAGTTTCATGTCTAATAAAATAAAATTAATTAATTAAATATTATAATTATTTATTATATTATAATTATTAATATTAAATAAGCTAATATAAGAATATAATAACTATTATTATAAATAGTCATAATTATTAATTTTTTAATAACTATATAATATTATAATTAAATATATTATATTTAATATATAATTATTAAATAAAAATTATATAATTTGATATAATAAAATGGTATTATATAAAGGGATATTAATAAATAATATTTATAACTTATAGTTAAATTAAAATACAAATAATTTTATATAATATAATATATGACATTATTTATATTAATTGAAAGTTATTAATATTTATTTAAGATTTATATATAATCATAATATATATAAATATTTAAACTAATTTGAACAATTAAGCTCAAAATATGTAAATAAAAAGATATTTAAAGTATAAAAAGAAAAATCTATTTCCATCTTATAATTGGAAAACACTTGAATAATTTCCCATTGCCTATCCATTCCAATCAAAATGTATCTCATTTTACTATTGGAATTTTATTTTATTTTATAACAAAATATAATATTAAGATAGATATTTTATTAATAATACATTTAAATATTATTAATTTTTGAATATAATTATTATTCATTATTATTTAAATTAAATAATAATTTATTTTATTATTAATTATTTTTTGTTTAATAATTTAAACTTATAATAAGAGATTTAATAATTAAATAATTATTTAATATTCTAAAAAATAGATAAAAAATTATTGACAATAATAATTATTATTAAAGAATCATTAATTTTTATAAGTATTAATTATTATTATTTGGATAATTATTGCATTGTTGTCATATAAGTAATTAATTAATCTTTTTTTGAATTGTCCCAACTGATAAACTTAATTAATTATTAAATTTAAATTTAAATCAATTGTTTTAGGACAAAACAAAAGGTCATAATGTTATATAATTTATCTAATCTATTAATAATTTATTCGTTATTATTCTTAATAGATTAATTTTATTAATTAATCTAATTATTATATGTTTATTAGTAAGAGCTAAAAAAATATTATATAAATATTAATCAAATTATTTAATAATATATAGTTATTATATATTTGAATTAATATATTATTATAATATAATCATAAATAACAAATTATTAACTTAAAAATATATTTTATTTTATTTTAAAATTAGTTAATAATTATATTTTATAATTATAATGTCATAGAATTGAAATATGCTATCTAATAATCTTTGTTTATATTATATAATATATTAATGAAAATATTTAATAATTATTAATATATTATTTTAATTAATTATAAATTAATAATACTATTATATTAATATTATAATGATTAATTGTAATAAATTAAACTAAAATATTTAAATAATTTATTATACCTCTAATATATATTTATTTACTATTTAATATTTATTAATTATTAATTATTTATATATTATAACAATATATATTAATAATTAATGATCTTACATTTAATATAGTTTAATTAATATATTATAGATTCTATAATATCTATATAATATTTAATTAAATTTTTAACTACAATTTATATTATTAAATATTAGTTGTTTAAATGTATAATATTTGGATAATATTATTATAAATATTAATATAATAAATTAATAATAAATTTATTATATTTTTATTAATTATTTATTTAATAAGTAAGGATTTATATCCTTAAATCTTATATAAGCTTATCATATTAATAATAAATATTAATATCGTAAAAATTAATCAAAGATAAAATAAATATTTTTAAATCTCTTTCATATTAATTTTTCAAATGTTAATAAATTAGTATTAATTTATTTTGAATAAGCTTGTATGAACTAAAACAATTGTTTTATGACTAAACAAAAGATCAAAATGATACGAAATAGATAATTATTCTAATAATTTTAACCATTTAAACTGATTCAACAAACAAATTTATTTTTAAAATCTCTTACTTATTAATTTTTAAAATATTATTAAATTAGTATTATTTTAATCCAAATAAGTTTGTACAAACAAAACAATTGTTTTACGTTAAAAGAAAAGGTCATAACGATTTGAAATAGCTAATCATTCATAAATATATTATATTATAATATAATATTTCGAGTTTTATAGTATCAAATTAAAATTATTAATATAATAATATACAATATAATTAATTATTATAATATATGATTAATCTATCAATATTGTTATATATTAAATTATAATTATTAATATAATAAATTTTATAACATTTTATAATAACATTTATTATAAAACAATAAATTAACCCTAAATTAATGTTATAACTAATATTATATATAATATGAAAACTTGAAGCAGATATTGTTATATATTAATTAATATTATAAATAATCAATAAAATAATTAAACTATTATAATTTATAATAGTATTATAAACAATATTAATTTACTTAATTCTATATTTACTTAATTCATTAATAAAGTAAACATATTTAATTATTAACTTAAATTAATATAATTAACTTTAATTATAATTATGCTTATTAAATTATTATAATAATTATACCTATTTAAAACTTAGTGAAAAACATTATTTTTAAAACATATTTTAATAAGTATTTAATCTATGAACTATATTAATTAGTATTTAATAAATTATAGTATTTATTAATAATATTAATACTTAATTTTAATTATTAAATGAATAATAATATTATTATTACAATTGTTTGATTGGTTAAGCTTCATTGAATAATTTATAATTTATTTAATATATAATAAATTATTATATTTGTGTTTAATTAATACTATTATTATATTATTATAATAATTAATATTATAAATAGTAATTATTATAAATATTTTTATAATCTTAAATCTCTAAATTATATTTATTGTTTATTAAATTGTATATATTTATAAAATATATAAATATTAAATAATATTTGTATAATAATATTATTATAATACTATATTATATATAATTAAATGAGATAATAATTTGTTGGATTATGGGGTCCAGTGATCTCTCTTAGGGACTCAGTGTGTCGATTCATCTGGGTGAGGTATCTCATAAAGGCTTTGCAAAGCCTCTTTATGTCCACCTATTGCTTAGTACAGGGCTCTGCGTTACCAAAAGAGAATAAGGAAATAGAGTTACGCGTTTCACTATAAGCTATAGCTTTTGGTGTAGTGGTAAGCGCTTGATCCTGAAAATAGAATTGTTGGCCTTGAATTGATCAAGAGTTTTGATTTGACAAAAAAAAAAATTGCCTAACTTGAATCAATTCTTTCTAAACTTAAATTGAACATTTTTTCACCCTTCTATCTTGCCAAAACATATTTGAGAACCAAAACAAGTCAAATTCTTGGAACAAAATCTGAATAGTGCAAGTCTTGATAGAAGGGATCAATCCCCTCATTACCAGATCGATCCCCAGCAAAAGGGATCGATCTTGTCTTCTTCTAGAATAAAAAATTTATCATGTTTTGGCAAAAACCAATCGACCAAGGTGAACAAGAGCAAAAAAAACTTATTGCCATTCACCTATCAATTTGCTTAAGCATTCAAAGCTGTTCTAAGTCTGAAAAGTGCAAAATTTATATCAGTTTCTCTTTATTTTCTTGTCTATACTACTATGTACTTCAAATTAGCAAACATCCAAGCTTTGTGAGATTCTTAGAGTTTGCAAAAACTTTAAATTTCTATATTATGAGTTTGTAAGCTTAAGGGGGAAGATAACCCTTAAGAGTGTGTAGTGTTAAGTTTGTAAAGCTTTGAGAAACTTGATTGTAATCTTCAACACATATAGTGGATTGAACTCTTTAGCAAGAAAGGCTAAGGGAGAGGACGTAGGTGCCTAAGAAAAGATCGAACCTCTATAAATCGCGGTGTTATATTCTCTATCCCTATCTCTTATTTACTTTCAATTATTGTGTTTAATTGTTTAGCAAAATTTGTGCTTATTGAATATTGTTTTTGAAAACTTCATTAAAACCAATTCACCCTCTCTTTTGGTTTATTCTAAATCTTTGAGCTAATGATTGGTATCAGAGCTAGTACTATTTTTTGTAGGTTTAGCAGCCCAAAAGTGATCTTAAAAATGGCTCAAAAAATATGGTAATCAATGTGAAAGAACCATCCTCAAGCTACAACAACTATACTGGCCAACAAGAGGTGTGTCTCATGGCAAATGAAAAGTTGCAACATCTCTTGAAAGTGAAGGGCATTCAATTCTTAGACCCCTCTCTTTGCTGGTGACAACTACTCCTATTAAAAGACTAGGATGAGGTTGTTCATTCAAGCTAATGATTATGAAGTCATGAGGGTAATTGTAAATGGTCCTTAAATTCCAATGAATGTGGTGGATGGTAGGGAGGTGATCAAGCTAGAAAGTGAATGGAATGTCAATGACATGAAGATGGCTCAATGCAATGTCAAAGCAATGCATACAATTTTTTATGCATTGGGGCCAAGTAAGCACAATAAAGTTTTCTTGTGTGAAAATGCAAAAGAAATTTGGGATAAGCTGGTAGTTACTCATAAAGGTACCAATTAAGTGAAAAAAATGAAAATTGGCATGCTCACTCACGGTTATGAGCTATTTAAGATAAAACCAGATGAAACCATTAGTGAGATGTCAAACTACTTCACTAACATCATTAATGGTTTAAAGGCTCTTGGGAAGACTTACTCAAATGTGAAGATGGTGAAAAAAATTCTTAATAGTCTACCAAAGAGCTGTGAAGCCAAAGTGATAGCCATTGAAGAGTCCAAAGATTCTCACACACTCTCTTTGGATGAACTAATGGGCTCTCTCCTCACTTATGAAATGAAGATCAAAAGAGGACAAGAACCAATCAAGAAAGGTGGCATTGCTCTCAAATTTACCTTTCAAGAAGATGAAAAAAATTTTGGACAAGAGAAAGATGATAAAGATGAAGAGATGGCCATGTTTGTAAAAAGATTCAACAAGTTCATGAAGATGAACAAGTTCTCTAGCAGAAGAAAACCACAAAGAGAGATGACTAAAGAGGAATCAAGTAGAAGAGAATGGGACCAAATTATTTGCTATGAATGTAATAAATCGGGTCACATTAAACTTGATTGTCAATTATAGAAAAAGTAAAACATGACAAAGCCAAAGAAGAAAGCTATGGTAGCAATATGAAGTGATAGTGACTTCTCCGATGATGAATCAAATGAAGAAAAAGTAGCCAATCTATGTCTCATGGCTCTTGATGAGTCTAAGGTAACCTCTAGTTCATGTGATTTAAATTCATACACATTTGATGAACTATAAGATGCCTATAATGAGTTAGCTATAGAATTTAAGAACATAAGCATGAAATATAGGAAAATGGTCTTTAAATTGAAACTAAAAAATGAATCATTGACTAAAGCAAAAGAAGACTTAGAAAAGAAAGTTGAGCTCTTGAAGTTGAATGTCAATGACTTGACTAAGAAAAATGAAAATTTGTATAATTCATTTTCTAGATTTTGTATGGGACATCAAAAGCTCAATGACATGCTTGAAATACAAAGAACTTTCTTTGACAAAGATGGACTAGGTTATAATGGTGGCAACAAAGAAACTCATTTAAAAAATTTCCTTGTTAAGCTAAATGATTCATCCAGCATATGTGCACATTTTCATAAATTAGGTTATTCAATACAATATTGTTCCTTGAAGAAAATCACTTATAGAGATAAGCTCATTAGGAGAGTGTGGATTCCAAAAAGAGTTAACACATCTCAAGATGAGATTACTAAAATGAAGTGGATTCCAAAAGACACAAAAATCGTTAGTACTAACACTCAAGGACCCAAGAAAATTTGGGTAGCCAAAACAAAAATTTAATTATGTTTTTGTAGGTGGATGAGCATTGCTACAAAGTCAATTCAAGCAAGAACAATCTATAGTACCTTGATAGTGATGCTCAAAACACATGACAGGGGATAAAACTCTTTTTAAGGACTTGAAAGCTAAAAGTGGAGAGATGTTCCATTTGGTAACAACTTTAAAGGCCAAATTGAAGGGATTGGCTCAATTGGTAATAATTCCTTTACTACTATTGAAAATGATTTACTTGTGAAAGGAATCAATCATAACTTACTTAGCATTAGTCAATTGTATGATAAAGGATTTAGGGTTGTGTTTGAATCTATGTGCTGTCAAGTAATTGATATCAAAACTAACAAACTTGTTTTTGTTGGACATCATCAATGAATTATTTATGTAGTACATCTAAATGACCTATCTTCTAAAAATGTTTGTTTTATGACTCAAAAAGAAAGTGAGAGTTAGATTTAGCATAGAAGGCTTGGACATGCAAGTATGCATGTAATTTCAAAACTTTGTCAAAATGATTTGGTTGTTGGTTTGCCAAAGTTGAAATATGAAAATGATAAGGTTTGTGATGCATGTGCTCAAGAAAAACATAGAAAAATTTCTTTCAAATCTAAGAATTGCATTTCAATTACTAGACCTTTTCGACTACTTCATATTGATCTTTTTAGCCCTACTAGAACAATGAGTCTTGGTGGAAAACAATATGGGTTTGTTATTGTTGATTATTTTACTAGATTCATATGGGTTTTCTTTTTGCATTCAAAGAATGAGGCTTTGGAAAAATTCATCACTTTTAGCAAACAAATACAAAATGAAAAAGGTTATTCAATTACTAGTATTAGAAGTGATCATGAAAAAGAATTTGAAAATCTTGGCTTTAATGTATTTTGTAGTGAAAATGGTATTAGCCATAATTTTTCTGCTCCTAGAACTCCTCAATAAAATAGGGTAGTAGAAAGGAAAAATAGAACCTTAGAAGAAATGGCTAGAACCATGCTTTGTGAAAATAATTTACCTAGATATTTTTGGGCGGAAGCCATAAATACTTCTTGTTATATTATAAATAGAGTTATGATTAGGTCAATTTTGAAGAAAACCCCCTATGAGCTTTTTAAAGGAAAAAGGCCTAACATAAGTTATTTTCATCTTTTTGGTTGCAAATGCTTTATTTTGAACATTGGAAAAGATGATCTTGGTAAATTTGATGCAAAAAGTGATGAAGGAATTTTCCTAGGATATTTTTTGAATTCAAAAGCTTATAGAATTTTTAATAAAAGTACATTAGTGGTTGAAGAATCTATACATGTAATTTTTGATGAGTCTAACCCACCTCCGAGAAAAGTGCTTCTTGATGATGATGATATAGGTATACTTTCAAGAATGGATCAATGATGCACCTTATGAGATTGAGGAGAACAATAAAAAAGAAGATGATGAGTTTGTAAAGGAGCCACAACACATAGAGAGAGAGCCAAATCACTCAAAAAAAAGGAGGTATGTTAAAGATAATGAAATTATCGGTGATCCAACTTAAGGGGTAAGAACTAGATCCTCTTATAATGTATATAATTATATTACCTTCCTATCTCATATTGAACCCAAACATATAGATGAAGCCTTAGGAGATGATCATTGGATTTTGGCCATGCAAGAGGAATTGAACCAATTTAAGAGAAGCCAAGTATGAAATCTTGTACCTAGGCCTAGTGATCATCTTACTATAGGCATAAAATGGATTTTTAGGAATAAAATGGATGAGTATGGGAATGTTATTAAGAACAAAGCTAGATTGGTAGTTTAAGGGTATAGTCAAGAAGAGGGAATTGATTATGATGAAACCTATGCCCTGGTTGCAAGGTTAGAGGCCATAAGAATGTTGCTTGGATTTGCATATTTTAAATATTTCAAGCTTTTTCAAATGGATGTCAAGAGTGCATTTCTTAATGGTTTTATAAATGAAAAAGTGTATGTAGAGCAACCTCCCAGTTTTGAAAATCCAAAATTTCCAAATCATGTTTACAAATTGACGAAAGCATTATATGGTTTAAAACAAGCTTCTAGAGCTTGGTATGAAAGATTGTCAAATTTTTTGGTAGAAAATGGTTTTAATAAAAGGAAGGTTGATACTACATTTTTTATTAAAACAAAAGGAAATGACATTCTTATAATGCAAATTTATGTTGATGATATTATATTCGGTGTTACTAATGAAATTCTTTGTCAAGAATTTGCTAAGATTATGCAAGGTAAATTTGAAATGAGCATGATGGGAGAACTCGCATTCTTCTTGGGACTATAAGTAAAGCAAACAAAAGATGGTACCTTCATCAATCAAGCCAAATACATTAAGGATTTGCTCACAAAGTTTGGATTGAAAGAATCAAAGCCTTGCTTAACACTAATGAGCACTTTAACAAAACTTGACAAGGATGAATGTGGTAAATGTGTTGACTCTAAACTTTATAGGTCTATGATTGGTTCATTGCTATATCTTACTACTAGTAGACCCAATATTATGTTTAGTGTATGTTTATGTGCTAGATTTCAATCTTCACCTAGAAAATCACATTTATCTGTTGTCAAAAGAATTTTTAGGTACCTTAAGGACAAGCCTAATTTAGGATTATGGTATCCAAAAGGCTCATCTTTTGCTTTACATGCCTATTCCAATGTGGATTTTGGTGGATGCAAAATAGATAAAAAAAAAACACATCTCGTACTTGTCAATTGTTTGGAAATATGCTCATATCATGGTTTTTCAAGAAATAAAATAGTATTACTCAATCTACAACCGAAACTAAATATGTGGCAGCCGAAAGTTGTTGTGCCCAAGTTTTATGGATTAAGCAACAATTGGAGGATTTTGGAATAACCATGGATCATATTCCCATTAAATATGACAATACCAGTGCCATCAATCTCACTAAAAATCCAATTCAACACTCTAGAACCAAACATATTGAAATTAGGCATTATTTTATTAGAGATCATGTTCAAAAAGGTGATATTGTGCTTGAATATGTTGATACCTTGCATCAACTAGTTGATATCTTTACAAAACCTCTTGATAAGGATAGATTTTATGCAATTAGAGGTGAACTAGGAATGATGAATGTTCCTTAAAGTGAATTTCTTGATGTTATGATGAATAGTGCACTCTTAATTGATCAAATGTGTGTTTATCTCAATTTTTCTATGATTTGTGCATGATTGTATGCTTGAATGATCATATTGCATGGTTTTTAATTGATATGAACTTGAGTGGCCTTGAATTGATTGTTCTCTCATTTGGCTTTACTTCATCCTTTTTGCTATGACAAAAAGGGGGAGCAATATTGGTATGAATGAAAAAATTTTAAAAAATTGCTTGCTTTGATGATCCTAATGATATTGGTTTGGTGATATTGATTTTGTTTAGTTGGCTTAGAACTTATGCTTAAATTTAGGATGAGCTATATTATTCATGGGGAGTTTGTTTTTTAAAAGGAAAAATGTTTTTCATGCAAATTTTTCATTTGGTTTTGTCATATTAAAAGGGGGAGATTGTTGTCCTTGAATTGATCAAGAGTTTTGATTTGACAAAACAAAAATTTGCCTAACTTGAATCAATCTTTTTTAAACTTAAATTGAACATTTTTCCACCCTTCTATCTTGCCAAAACATATTTAAACCAAAACAAGTCAAATTCTTGGAACAAAATTTGAATAGTGTAAGTTTTGACAGAAGGGATCGATCCCCTCCTTACCAGATCGATCCCCTAGCAAAAAGGATCGATCCTATCTTCTTCCAAAATCGAAAATTCCTCATGTTTTGACAAAAATCAATCAATCTCCTTCCTGTAAGGATCGATCGGTTGGGGTTTCAAAATGACCAGATCGATCCCCTCATTCAACAGATCGATCACTTTTTCATACAAAAAGTTTTCATCGTGCATTTTTTTCAGAAAAAGGATCGATCCCCTCTTAAGGGGATTGATCGATTACTCAGACAGAATGCTCCCCAAGTTCAAAAATCTAGAAAAGGGATTGATTCCCCCATATAGGGGGTCGATCGGGTAAGGTAATTTAGGCACGAAATTGAGCCTTCTCCAACATGAACTAATTGATCCCTTAAGACAAGGGATCGATCCCCTGAAGGCTAAAAACTCCCAATGGCTATTTTTTGTCTGAAATTTTTATAGGTTTGAAGCATTAAATGCTATCCAACGGCTTTCAACTACTTCCTACCTATAAAATCAAGCATTCCACTGCAGACCAAGGTGAAGAAAAGCCAAGGAAACTTATTGCCATTCACCTAACAATTTGCTCAAGCATTCAAAGTTGTTCCAAGTCTGAAAAGTGTAGAATTTATATTAGTTTCTCTCTATTTTCTTATCTATACTACTGTGTACTTTAAATTAGCAAACACCCAACCTTTGTGAGGTTCTTAGAGTTTGCAAAACACTTCAAATTTTTGTATTGTGAGTTTGTAAGCTTAAGGGAGAGGATAACCCTTAAGAGTGTGTAGTGTTGAGTTTGTAAAGCTTTGAGAAGCTTGATTGTAATTTTTAACACATATAGTGGATTGAAATCCTTGGCAAGAGAGGCTAAGGGAGATGATGTAGGTGCTTAAGGAAGGACTGAACCTCTATAAATCGCGGTGTTATATTCTCTATCCCCATCTCTTATTTACTTTCAATTATTGTGTTTAATTGTTTAGCAAAATTTGTGCTTATTGAATATTGTTTTTGAAAACTTCATTAAAACCAATTCACCCCCCCTCTTGGTTTATTCCAAATCTTTGAGCTAACATAATTAATATATAATTATTAAATATTTAATACTATAATTGTTATTAACATATTTAATATTATAACTATATAATAATTAATAAAAATAAATAATAATATAATTATAATATTTAAAGTTAAATATTTTTTTATATTAATTATTACTAAAAATTCGATAAGGTATAATTTGATTATAAATTTATTGATTATAAATTTATTTTATTATTAATTTTCTATGACCATGAGTCTTGAAAGTCTCTTAAACTGAGCTATGAGTTTTTTCTTGTGGCCAAAAACTAAGCTTGGATAAGGTATAAGAATATTTTCTTGAACTTTTTAATACTGCAATTCAAGTTGCAAAACTTTGAAATTCACTTTTGGATAATTGCTTTTCAAAGTAAGATTTTGTTGGTGAAAACATTAATCAAACCCATAACATAAAATTGCACCAACCAACAAAACTGCATGACACAGGAAAATTAGTATTATTTTAATCCAAATAAACTTGTACGAACAAAACAATTGTTTTATGTTAAAAGAAAAGGTCATAATGATTTTAAATAGATAATCATTCATAGAGTTTTAACTATTTGAATTGGTTCAATAATTAGATTTATCTTTTAATTTTCTTGGTTATTAAGTTTCAAAATATTATTAAATTAGTATTATTTTATTCTAAATAAAATTAAATAATTAATATTTATTATATAATATATAATATAATAATAAATTAAATAATAAATGTCATTATATAGTTTAAAATAATTATTAAATAATTAATTATTATAATAATTGCTTATAATATTAGTTTATAAATATAATATACTAGTTAAATTATGAATGTGTCAGGTGAATTGAAATTTTAGTATTATATATCCAATTTGATTACTAATTTTGCTGTTTATAAATTATATTATTTTGAATAAGCTTATATGAATTGAAACAACTCTTAGTTAACTATAGGTATGATAATAACAATTATATAAACTATTTCTATGTTTTTATAAATATAAGTAAATAAATGTTCATAATAAATTATTAATAAATAAGTTTGGTTAAATTTAATTAATACTATAATTATAATTTTATTATAATAAATCAAATATTATTTGTATAATATAATTTTTATACTAATATAATGTATAAATAATTTAATTTATATAATATTACAATATTGATAATTTGAGTATAACATTAGTTTATACATATTATAATTATAATAAGTTATAATTTTATTAGTTACTAAATAATTATTAATTTAATATATTAATAAACTAATATTAATATTTTTATATTATTATTATAAGTATACTTATAATTAATTAATTATTATTATTATAATATTATAATTAAATAAATATTAATATAATTATCATTATATATAGGTTTAATATATTAATATATTCAATATATACTATTTTATACTAATAATTATTAACAATTTAAATCTATTACTTTATACATAATATAAATAATACTATATTTATAAACTATATAAATTAAATAGTCTTTAATACATTAAATAACTATAAATTAATCTTAGCCTTCTCAATTAAATATTTATATTATATTAAATTATTTTTATATATTAATTAATTTATATAGTTAATAATGAATATTAATTATTATGTTCAAATATTTAATTATACTTTTATTATTATATAAATTAATTTTTATAATATTAATAAATTAGCATTACTACTAAATTATCTTAATTAATAGATAAATAATTAATAATTATTATTTGTTTTGGACTGAGTTGCTCAAATTGTTGGGGTCAAACTTGAACTTTTATACTAGCATACATTTGTAGACTGATGGGTAGACCAAACGAGTGAATGGAGAGTGAATGGATTGTTGGAGTTCTACCTCAAGCACTATGTGAGTGCCACGCAAAGGGACTGCCCAAAGCTATTAGATGTCACCTAGTTATAATATTAATATTAATAATTTAGTGAGAAGATCTCTCAATTTATAACAAAAGCAGATTATTTATATTTGCTTAAATAATAATAATTTAGGGTTTATAAATTTTATTAAATAAATAATTTAATCTACTTATTAATAAATTTATTACAATTAAATTAATTAATAATTTTATAATAATTAAATATATTATCAAATTATATTACAATAATTATTTAATATTAAGTTAACTAATTATAATATAAATAGACTAAGCCTATTCAGAATAAAATAATACTACTTTATTAATATTTAAAAAATTAATAAGTAGGAGATTTAAAAATAAATCTATTTATTGAATCAATTCAAATAGTCATAATTGTTTGAACAATTATATATTTCCAATTGTTATAACCTTTTTGTTTGTTCATAAACAATTATTTTATCTTCATACAAGCTTATCAAAATTTAAAAAAATACATCTAGTAATAATATGAAATTTAATAATAGATAGATTTAAAAAATAATTTGTTTACCAAACCAATTTCAAATAGTTAAAGCTATATGAATAATTATCTATTTTAATCATTATGACTTTTGTTTTTGTCGTAAAACAAATGTTTTTGTCATATAAAGTTTGTTAGAAATAAATAAGATTAATTATTAATATTTAAAAATTAATAAGAAACAGATTTAATAAATAAAATCTATTTACCAATACTAGCTTCAATTAGTTATAACAATTTAAACATTTATTTATTTCAATTCGTACTAAAGTATTTTATATATTAATATAATTTTTCATATATAAATAGATATTATATTAAATAATCATATGATAAATTATTTTAATTAATTAATTTAGTAAACAAAACTTACATATTGTATATAATTTATTATAAATATTTATTATAATATTTAAAACTAATATTTATTATTTATAAAGTGTTATAGCTGATTATAAATATCTATTTATAACTATTAACTATTATCATTTATATTTATTATTACAAAATAATAAATATATTATAATATATCAATTGTTATTATATATTAATTAGTAGTATAATATATATAATTATATATTTTTTAATATAATAATATTATAATAATTATAAAATAATTAATAATTTTATTATAATATATCAATTGTTAAATTAAATATAAAGTAATAATTAAATAATTAAGATATTATATAATTAGCTTTATTTAAACTATTCAAATAATAGTACTAATCGATAGTATATATTCATAAGTATAAATATTTATTAGTACATTATAATATTATAATAAAATAGTTATTTTATTTTGGATAAACTTTATTAATAATTATAAAAGAAATTATTAATAAAGTTATTAATATTATAAAAATATTAATTCTTTTTAGTTTAATAATTTAAACTTATATTATATTAATTGAATTGAATATTAATAGTAATTATTAATATTTATGATAAATTAAAATTTATATAATTTTATTATTAATAAAATTAATATTTAATTAAATTTAATATAATTATTATTATATTTCATATTGTAATATTATAATTAATATATATTATATATTATACTATTATTAATAGTTATAATTTAATAATTTATATATTAATAGTAATAATTTATAACTTATATTGATATAATTAATATTAATTATTACGAATAATTTGTTAATAATATTTTTAGTTTTTTAGTTATTTAATTATAATTAAGTATATTATTATATACTATAATTGTTTACTTTATACATTATACATTAATTATAATATATACATTAATATATATATATACATTAATTATTATACATTAATTATTAATATACTTATAATATTAATAATTATTAATATAAATAGTAAATTAAAATAATATATATTATAAACTAACATAATTAAATAAATAGATAATAATTTATTATTATTTTATAATAATATTATTAATTATTATATTATATACAATAATTGTTATATTTTATTAGCAATAAAATAGATATATCAAATATTATAAAAAAATAACTAATATATATTATAATTCATTATAATTCAAAATAATTTAAAAATATTATTATGAACAATAATATTATTTATTATTTAATATTATATAAATATTATAAAATATATTATATTTTAAGTATTAGATATAATAATTCATTTTATTCTAAAATATTAAATAATATTAAAATTAAATTTGTTAATATAATTATCTAATAAATTAGTATATTATATATTTTAATAATTGTTAAAATTTTTTATACTTATAATAATTTAAAATTATACTAATATAAATAATATTTGCTAATTTAAAAAATTATAATTAGATAATTAATTAATATAAATAATTTTGAATTATCATACAAATTAACAAACATTAAAAAATGAATATTTTTATAGATCAAGTTTAAATAATTATGACTATTTGAACATTTAAATATTAGTTATTTAATTATCATGGATCAAATAAATAATAGAATAAATTATATTAATTAATAAGTAATTAAATATTTTATGAGTAACAATAATATTAACTAATCGATAATTAGTTAATATATTATAATTTTTTATCATAACATCTATTTTAATATAATATGTTAAATATTAATTATTAAATTTATAAACAATAAATGATTAATAATATAAAACAAGTTCAAATAATTATGACTATTTGAATAATTATTTATTTAAAATCGTTATGACATTTTTGTTTTGACATAAAAGAATCATTTCAATTTATAAAAAACTTATCTAGAATAAAATAATACTAATTTCTTAATATTTTCAAAATTAATAAGCAAAATTTTTAAAAAATAAATTTGTTTACCGAACAAATTTAAAAAGGTAATATTATTTTATTTCAAATATAATAATAATTTTTAAAAAGAATAATTATCTAAATTATTAATATATAAATTGATATATTATAAAATTGCTTGTTAATATCGATTATTACTAATTATTATAGCCATTTAATCCAAAATTATAAATTTAAATAATTATTGTCAATTAGTTATAAGATAAATAAATATAAGATAATTATAACAAATGATGTGTAAAATAATTATTAATATTTATTATATTAAACTATCAATTATATGATAATTTATAATTGTTATAAATAACAATTTATTGGTATTTGTTATAATTATCTTAAATTTATATAATAGTTATCAAGTTAAAATAACAATTATCTTATATAATATTATATTCAAATATTTATAAATTGAAATATAACCAATTCAAATAGTTATAATTTAATATGGATTTATTTATTAAGTACTATTATTTATATATATAAATAAATTATATATTATTTATATTTCTCAATAATTATCATTTTATTATATATTTAAATATTAAATACACAGTAATATTACAAATATTTTTGTAATAAATAGTTTTGTTTAATTTATTTATAATTTAATTAATATTCGTAAAAATATTACTAATTGATATATGACTGAGGAATAAAATAATACTATTTTAATATTTGATAGTAATTAATATATCTAATCCTAACTAATAGTCTAATATTATCTAATATAATATTAATTACAATTATAGTATAATTAAAAAATCAACTATTTTAAAAAAATAATAATTGAATTCTAAAAAATAATATACAATTATAGTATATTAAATATTTAACATTAAACTGAATGAAGTTGATTCATAACAAATTATTATAGTGTAGATATAAATCAATTAATTCAATACTAACAATTATTGGATTAGAACTAATGGCCTTTCGTTACAAATTAAAAACTAATTAATTTGGTAATTAATATATTAAATATAGTATTATAGAATTAAAACAATTATAGTAATAATATATATTATTTTAATTTTAATTAAAATATATTATATTTAAAACTAACCATATAATTAGATTTAAACTAATAAACATATTATTATTAATTAGACTTATATAATATTCATAATTAACAAGTTTTAATTCTTAATCTCAAATATTATGGAACTAATTTAACAATTAATAGATTAATTAACTAATTTATTAATATTTAATAATTATAATTTCATTAACATTACATTAGTTATTTAAATACATATACTATAAAATTACTAAATAAATAGTTATGATAATTTAATTATATTACATTATAATTATTTATTAAAAATAACTGTTATATTTTTATAAAATTATGTTAAAATAAATAATTTATTATTATTTTTTATTTTATAATTATAATTTAATATAAAATAATATTAATATATTATATTTATAAATTATATATAATTATTAATTTATAATCTTATAAATATAATATATTAATAATAATGTGATGTTATTTAAATAATTATATAAATATAAATTAATAATAATACAATATTATAAATTGACTTAATTATCAATATGTTTATGATATAAATAGAAATAAATGTTATATATTAAATAAATTATAATAGTTTTAATATTTAATTTCAAATCGTTATTAATAAATTAAACATATTCCTAACTTATAAATAATTTATTTTGATTAATTATTAATATAAATAATATTAAGTTAATATTAAATTTTAAAATCTTATAAATTATTATATATTAAGTATGTTAATGCTTATAATTAATATTATTATATTACTTTAGATTATATTTAATCTACTTTTTAATAATTAATTATAGTTACTTATAATTATTAAATTATCAAATAGTTAGTTTAAATAATAATTATTAATATATATAAATATATTATATGTTATAAATCTAATTTAGATTATATATAATTAAGTAATATTAAAATATATTATCTAACAATATTTATATTATATTATATTATTTAATTAATAAATAATTAAATATTAATATTAATTATATTTATATTAAATATATTATAATTAATTATAATATAATTATATTTATTATAATGTAATAATATAAATTATAATATTAATAATTTGATATATAACTAAACTATTTTAATATATAAAAATATATTCTTTACTTTTTAAATCAGAATAATTTAAAAAATGACTATTTATATATATTAATAAATAAAATAACTATATAATTTTTATAATAAACAAATTCTCAAAGTGATGTTATATTTTTTAAAGATAAATATACTATAGTTATAATAATAAATATTATTAGTACTATTAGAATAATTATTAAACCAAATGACTATAATAGTAATTAATATTTGAATAATTATCAAATAACTAAAAATAATTATTAAATTATTAATAATAACAAATAAGTTATAAACAATTGTTACATAATTAAATTATATAATTATTAATATTAATTAATCAAGTTATATGTTATAAACTATTATTAATATAATAATTATATTGAAATTATAAATTGTTTTATATATGTAAATTCTTCTTATATAATATAATAAATATATTTACTAAACCAGTTCAAATAGTTATGACTATTTGAATAATTATCTGTCTTAAATCATAATGATTTTCATTTTGTCATACAACAATTGTTTCCTTTCATACAAGCTTATTCGGATTAAAATGATACTAATTTAATAATATTTCAAAAATTAATAAGAGATTTAAAAAATAAATGTGTTAGCCAAACTAGTTCAAATAGTTAAAACTATCAAAATAATTATCTATTTCAAATCATTCTATACTTTTGTTTAGTCATAAAACAATTATTTCAATTCATACAAGCTTATTTGGAATAAAATTAGTATTATTAAACTAATTTAACCATTTATGAAATATTAGGATAATTATATTAAGTTAATTATTCATACTACAATAATTAGTTTTATGAATAATAATAATATATTATATATTAAATAATAATTAAATAATTTATTAAATTTAATACTATAAATTAATAATATATTATTTATTAATTTAACATAAATTAAATTTTTTAATTTAATTTTAATTATAAATATAATTATATGAATAATTATTTATTATTAATGATTACAACATATTTAATTGTCATCAGCTAAATTTATAATAATATTATTAAATATTAAAATATTAGTCATATTTTAATATTAATTAAAATGTTATTATAATAATTAATTAATTAATAGTTTAATTATTGACTAATATTATAGGATAAATATTACAAATATTTATTAACATTATTATTAATGTTAATATTTATTTAGCAAACAATAATATTAGTCATAATGATAAACAATTGTTTATTATATTAATATTAATATCTATTGAATAATATATATTATTTATATATATAGATATTTAACTTATTATTATATTATTATAAATTTATTTTAAAACAATTATAATAAATGTTAATAATTTAAAATTATTTAAATAATAAAATAATTATATTAATAAGCAATTTTTATAATTTATATTAATTAATTATAATATATCATTGAATTAATGAAGTTAAATATTACTTATTAAGTAAATATGATTTGTTATATAAATAATATTTATATAATATATAAAGTTAAAGTATATATACATAATTTATCAATGATATGAAACAATATTATATTAATAAATATAATATTATTGTATTTAATCAATATAAAGTTTTTATGACAAAACAATTAATTTAATCATATTTAGTTTTAATTATTCACACATTTAATTTATTATTAAATTAATAATATAATTAACTAAGGTGTATAATTAAATTAAAAATTAATTATTAATATAACAATTTAATTATCTAATAATATTATTATTAATATAATTATATTATAATTATAAGTAATTAATAATTATAATTACTATGAATATTTAATAATTAAAGTATTATATTATATTAAGTATACTATAATAATTATAAGTAATTCTATTATTGATGAACCCGTTTAATCTAAATTGCTTTTTCGAAATAATAATCATTTTAATTATATTAAATTTATTTAATAAATTATTAATAATTCTTTTATTTAGTCATATCAATAATAAATATGTTTATATAATGAATATATCTTTAATATATTCAAAACTTGATTATAATTAATACTAAATAAGTAAGAGATTTATAAATTTATAAAATAAATTATTAACTATTAATTAATTTATAATATAATTAATATTATTTATTAGATTAATTAAGTATATTAGTATTTATATAATAACTAATACTAATAAATTTATAAATTTTATATATAAATTTAATATAATTAATAGTTAATTAATTATAAAATTAATTATATTATATTAATGTTCTAAACTAATTATTTTATATATTATTATTAAACTAATATCTAATTAACTAAGAATAATAATAATAATATCTGAATTCAATTAATATAATTATTAATAATCAAATAATTTATTTAGTAATATATTATATTATAAAATTAATTATTAAATAACTAATATTTAAATATTACAAATAGTTTTTGTTTTTGTTTTAACTTATTAATAATATTTTTTTAATTATTTCATAATTTATAAATTATATTTATAATCGTTATAACTATAAATTAAGTTATAGTATTATAATTTATTATTAATAACTATAATAATTTAAATAAATTAGGACATCTAAGTGACAATTGTACAAGTATTTATTTGAATAATTATACCTAATATTGATATTATTATTAGTAATTAAATTATTAATTAAATATGAAGTTATAATAAAGAGTTTAATTATAAAATTAGTTATATAATTAACACTAAATAATTAATAATTTAATTACAAATAATAATTTCAATTATATTAAATTATTAAATATAAAATTTAATAATAAGCTATTATTATTAATAATAATTTAATGTAATTCACTATTAATTTATTATAAAACAACAAAAAATTATATGTAAATAGATTTATTTTATTATATAATATATGTGTTGTTAATTAAATATTACTAAATCTTATAAAAGTATGAATAATAATTATCTATCTCAAATCATAGTAATCTTTATTTTGTTTATCTGAATCTAATCAAATTTAAAATTTATATTAATAAAATTTATATTTAGAATAGTTATAATTAATATTATTATCTATTATAATATTAAGCTTGTATGAATGATTATGATTAGATTTTGTTATATTTGACTAAAATCAACTATTGCTAATAATTATAATAATTATAAATTAAATAATTGAGATAAATAATTATATTCTTATAATTTATAACTATTAAGAACTATTATTACTAATACTATATAAAAACCTAATCATTCATTAATATTAATGAATATAATTTATATTCATAGCAGGGATTTTAATATTATATATTTTACTTTCGTTTATAAATGGTAATTTAATATATAATTTAATAATAATAATAATACATATTTAAATTATTCTAATTGTTAATACAATTATTAATTATAATAATTTTAAACTTATTAGTACAATATTATCTATAATTGAATATTTTAAATCAGTTAGAAAATATTATTAATTCTATCAAATAATTTATTATTCAAATTATTTAAATTAATTTTTAATCTGAGTTATTATCCTAATTAGATTTATTAATTAAATTATTTAAATAATAATAAATAATTTTTAAATTAGTTTAATATCCAGTGTATTAGTATTCAATTATAATATAACTATTATCTATTTATTTATTTAAAAATTATATAATTATATTTAAATATGTAATTTGTTATTTAAATAATAGTTATGACTATTTAAACAATATTAATTTATGGAACATTAATATTTTTTATTGTATTATCTAATAACTTAATTAGATAATATATAAATATTATATTTATATTTAATATTTTGTTCAATTATCTAAAACTTATATTATTGAATAAAAAATTATTTTAATATTTAAAATATTAAATATGTTATTAATATAATATTTAATAATATAAATAGTTAATAATATATAAATTTCCATATATTTATTATTAAAATAGTAATATCCTTGCTTATAATTGATAACAAAAGTATCGATATTGATTATTAATAAATTGATTCTAGATTGAAAAATATTAGTAACTAATTGTCATAATGTATATTATAAGCTTGTATGATTAGAAACAATTTTTTTATGACAAAACAAAGATCATAGCAATTTGAGATTGATATTTGTTCAAATGGTCTTAACTATTTGAATCATTATTAATTATTAATTAATTAAATTAATAATAAAATTGTTAATTAAAATAGCTAATTTATAATCAATCAATTTTTCTATGACTACTATTGCTTATTTAAACAATTTTATATACAAAATAAAAAATTATATAGCAAATTTTAATATTAATTATAATTAGCTATTTCATTATATAATAAAATATTATTATAAAATTAATAATATATCAATAATTAAATATAATAATTAATTATTAGTAATATACTAATATTATTAATAATTTTAAATAATTAAAATTTTATATTACTCATTATTTATAAAATCAATATTATAAATAATATTTATAATATTTAAATTAATAATTTAATTTAATTAATATTTAATATTATTATATTATATAATAATTATTATAAATAATTAGTTTATTTATTTTAATAAATAAACTTGTATGGACTGAAATAATTATTTATAATATGAATAGTATAATTTAAATAATGTATTAAACAAATAAATTCTATTATTTGTAGTTACAAATTTTTCTGGATATTTTTTTAATTATAAAATTTAATTAGAACCCCTTAATAAACAATTATTATTAATTGAAATATTAAAAGTTATTTAAATTAATCTATAAATAATATTTATATAGTCAGAAATATATACAATTATAGAATATTTCATATTAATGTACTATAAATAAGATATTTTTATATTCTATTTATATTTATAATAATTTTATATTTGATTAATTAATTAATATTAATTAAACTCAAATGTTATCATGAGTTTCCAATGCACATATTCACTGCCCAATTGTCAATTCCTAGTTCATGGCTATTAAAACCTCCAAACGTATTTTTAAAATTTTATTAGAACTTTATTTCTCCACCATTGTCATAAATATATTAATTTAAACATAAATTATTTAATACTTTTATTATATCTATTAAACAATAAAAAGCTCCCATATATATTAATTATTATATATATTTATATTCATAATTAATTATAAGTAATTAATAATTTAATATTTATAATTTATTATATATTATAAATTAATAATTTATTATTAGTAAATATGTTTACTGAATGGTTATTATATATTATTAACTAATAATTAAATTATAAGTTAAAATAATAATTATAAATATCTATAATTAAATAAATAAAAAATTATTTGGAAATAATTATATTACTTACAATAATTAAAGTTTTTTAATATAAAATTTATATTTGAATAAATTATAAGAGAAAATTTCAAATAATATATTATTATAATAAATATAATATAATATAAGCTATTAATTATACTATAATAATATATTAATTAATAATATATAAATTATATTAATTATTTATATATGATTAATATTATTTAATTATAATATAATTATATTAGTAAAATTACAAATTTATATAATTATTTATTTAAAATTGATATTAGTTTATTAAATTAGTTATTAATTTTTGAAATATTAATAGATTAGTATTTCTTTATTCCGAATAAACTTATATGAACAAAAACATTTGTTGTATGACAAAACAAAAAGTAATAATGATTTGAAATATATAATTGTTCAAATAGTATAATTTATCAATTATAATAATCATTTATTTATTATAATATTATAATTATAATAAATATATTAAAATATTTTAATACAATATATAATTAATTATTTATTTATTTTATAAATATGTAATTTTATAACAATTATTGGATAATAATTAATTTTAAATATTTAATAAATTATTAAATTATTTAATGATTATTAATTAATAATTAAGTTAATTGATTATTATATACTTAACAATTGTCTTTAAATATTATAACAACTAATAAAATATTAGTTATTTAATATTCAAATATTTAATGAATATATAATTATTTAGTAATATTATACTTGTTTTTATTATATTAAGCTAATATGATTATAAATTTATATTAAATTTAAAAAACAATTATAATATTTTAAATATTTAATATAAAATATTAATTACCATTATAATTATAATTTTATAAATTATAAATATTTTATTATTAACAAAATATAATTATCATTATATTATATTTTATTATAAATATAGAAAATTAGTTAAATAAAATATTTTATTTTGATATAGAAAGAATCATATCAATAATTTTATTACATTCGAATAATTCTATTATTTGAAATTTTAATATTTATTCAGTAACATCTTATTAAATATTACAATATAAATTATATAATAACTAATAATATATTGTTAGCTATAAACAAATTAAAAAATTAATAATTTTTTAAATTATTAAATATAATTTATTTAATATTACAAAACTATTATTAAACTAACAATAATTAAAATGTTTATTATGGATTGTTATGGATAATTTATATATTTAAATTAATATATCCATTCTATATATAATAATTAGTTACTAATAACTAAGATTAAATAATAATTTATTTAATAAAATATAATAATTTAATATAAATTAGTTATTTGTATAATATTATTAATTTATAAAATTATATTTAATAGATAATTAATTATCTAACAACTATTAATAAACTATAATTCAAATATGAATTATTGGATTAAAACTAATGGCCTTTTGTTACAAATTAAAAACTAATTAATTAAGTAATTAATATATTAAATATAATATTATAGAATTAAAATAATTATAGTAATAATATATATTTTTAATTATAATTAAAATATATTATATTTAAATATAATATAATATACATGTCAAATATGTATTATATTTTTAATATATATAATAATTAATAATTGTTATATTATATAATTAGCTTTATTTAAACTATTCAAATAATAGTACTAATCGATAGTATATATTCATAAGTATAAATATTTATTAGTACATTATAATATTATAATAAAATAGTTATTTTATTTTGGATAAACTTTATTAATAATTATAAAAGAAATTATTAATAAAGTTATTAATATTATAAAAATATTAATTCTTTTTAGTTTAATAATTTAAACTTATATTATATTAATTGAATTGAATATTAATAGTAATTATTAATATTTATGATAAATTAAAATTTATATAATTTTATTATTAATAAAATTAATATTTAATTAAATTTAATATAATTATTATTATATTTCATATTGTAATATTATAATTAATATTATAATTATATAATATTATAACTATTATTAATAGTTATAATTTAATAATTTATATATTAATAGTAATAATTTATAACTTATATTGATATAATTAATATTAATTATTATGAATAATTTGTTAATAATATTTATAGTTATTTAGTTATTTAATTATAATTAAGTATATTATTATCATCACTACTAATTGTTACTTTAATGACATCCTATACATAATATAATATATACATAATTATATAACATTAATTATTAATATACTTTTAATATTAGTCTTTAATATAATAATTATTAATAAAATAGTAAATTAAAATAATATATATTATAAACTAACATAATTAAATACAATAGATTAATAATTATTATTATTTTAATAATATTATTAATTATTATATTATATACAATAATTGTTATATTTTGATTAGCAATAAAATAGATATATCAAATATGATAAAAAAATAACTAATATATATTATAATTCATATATAATTCAAAATAATTTTTAAAATATTATTATGAACCAATAATATTATTTATTATTTAATATTATATAAATATTATAACAATATATTATATTTTAGTATAATATATATAATAATCATTTATTTCTAAAATATTAAAATTTAAATTTGTTAATATAATTATCTAATAAATTAGTCTATTATATATTTTAATAATTGTTAAAATTTTTTATACTTATAATAATTTAAATTATACTAATATAATAATATTTGCTAATTAAAATTATAATTTAGATAATTAATTAATATTAAATAATTTTTGAATTTATCATAACAAATTAACAAACATTTAAAAATGAATATTTTTTATAGATCAAGTTTAAATAATATGACTATTTGAACATTTAAATATAGTATTTAATTGATCATGGAATCAAATAAATAATAGAATAAATTATATTAATAATAAGTAATTAAATATTTTTATGAGGTAACCAATAATATTAAGCTAATCGATAATGTTTAATATATTTATATTTTTTATCATAACATCTATTTTAATATAATATGTTTGTAAATATAATTATTTAAATTTATAAACAATTAAATGATTAATAATTATAAAAACAAGTCAAATAATTTATGACTATTTGAATAATTATTTATTTTAAATCGTTTTATGACCTTTTTTGTTTTACATAAAAGAATCATTTTCAATTTATAAAAAACTTATCTAGAATAAAATAATACTAATTTCTTAATATTTTCAAAATTAATAAGCAAAATTTTTAAAAATAAATTTGTTTACCGAACAAATTTAAAAAGGTAATATTATTTTATTTCAAATATAATAATAATTTTTAAAAAAGAATAATTATCTAAATTATTAATATATAAATTGATATATTATAAAAATTGCTTGTTAATATCGATTATTACTAATTATTATAGCCATTTAATCCAAAATTATAAATTTAAATAATTATTGTCAATTAGTTATAAGATAAATAAATATAAGATAATTATAACAAATGATGTGTAAAATAATTATTAATATTTATTATATTAAACTATCAATTATATGATAATTTATAATTGTTATAAATAACAATTATTGGTATTTGTTATAATTATCTTAAATTTATATAATAGTTATCAAGTTAAAAATAACAATTATCTTATATAATATTATATTCAAATATTTATAAATTGAAATATAACCAATTCAAATAGTTATAATTTAATATGGATTTATTTATTAAGTACTATTATTTATATTATATAAATAAATTATATATTATTTATATTTCTCAATAATTATCATTTTATTATATATTTAAATATTAAATATACAGTAATATTACAAATATTTTTGTAATAAATAGTTTTTTTCATTTATTTATAATTTAATTAATATTCGTAAAAATATTACTAATTGATATATGACCGAGGAATAAAATAATACTATTTTAATATTTGATAATAATTAATATATCTAATCCTAACTAATAGTCTAATATTATCTAATATAATATTAATTACAATTATAGTATAATTAAAAAAATCAACTATTTTAAAAAATAATAATTGAATTTTAAAAAATAATATACAATTATAGTATATTAAATATTTAACATTAAACTGAATGAAGTTGATTCATAACAAATTATTATAGTGTAGATATAAATCAATTAATTCAATACTAACAATTATTGGATTAGAACTAATGGCCTTTCGTTACAAATTAAAAACTAATTAATTTGGTAATTAATATATTAAATATAGTATTATAGAATTAAAACAATTATAGTAATAATATATATTATTTTAATTTTAATTAAAATATATTATTTTTAAAACTAACTATATAATTAGATTTAAACTAATAAACATATTATTATTAATTAGACTTATATAACATTCATAATTAACAAGTTTTAATTCTTAATCTCAAATATTATGGAACTAATTTAACAATTAATAGATTAATTAACTAATTTATTAATATTTAATAATTATAATTTCATTAACATTACATTAGTTATGTAAATACATATACTATAAAATTACTAAATATTAAACAATATCATTACTTTCGTATCTTAACAATATTACCAATTAAACTATATTTAAAATAATATAATTATTATTATTCAAATTAACTTATAACAATTATATTAATAATATTATTATATTAATTGTTATTAATAATAATTATTTAAATTGATATCTAACAGGTAAATCAATTATATTTAAATAAAATATATTTCTAATATATAATAATAATAATAATAATAATTAGATTTAAATAAAAATATTACTAATATATAATAATAATTATATATTATTATAATATATAAATTTTAATATATTCAATATATTCATTACTAATAATTGATAAGTTATTAATTATTAAATATATAATATTATATTTAAATGGTAATAACTATATGAACTTATTTGTTAAGATGATTTTATTTTTTAAATCTCCAACTGATTAATTTTTAGAATATTAATAAATTAGTATTTTTTTTTATTTTTGTATAAATTTCTATGAACAAAAAAGTTTGTTTTATGACAAAACAAAAAGTCATAATGATTAGAAATAGATAATTGTTCAAATATTCCTATATTAATATTAATATAATTAATTAATATAGCATATTAATTAAATAAAAAAATAATAACTATTTTATTATTTATATAATAATTTATATTGTTATTTATCACCTCTAACCAAACAATAGAATTACAGGACTAAGTAGAAGGCATAACCAAACAAGTTTAAATAACAATTAATATTTAATTATATTTATTAATAAGTTATTATGATATAAGTTATTTAAATTATATTATGTCTAATTATAATAAACTATTTATAATCTATTTAAATTAGATTATAATATAGTTCAAATAAATATAGTTATTATATTATATATAATAATTATATATAAATATTGTATTTATATAATATATAAAATAATAAAAATTAAATATTTTTACTAAGCAAGTTCAAATCATCATGACTAAGAATAATTATCTATTTCAAATCATTATGAAATTTTGTTTTGTGATAAAATAATTGTTTCAATCCATATAACCTTATTTGAAATAAAATAATACTAATTTATTAATATTTCAAAAATTAATGACTAAGAGAATAAAAAAATGAATTTGTTTACCAAACATGTTCAAATAATTATGACTATCTGAATAACTATCTATTTCAAAACATTATGATATAAATACATATTATGTCATTCTTTATTTGAAATATAGAATTAATAATAAATAAATAATAACTGATTAGTAATTATATTTATATTTTAATAATATTAAATTATAAGCTTATAAAATTAACAAATATTAATTAGTAATCAATATTTTAATTAATTCTTTAAATTATGATGGAAAGAATCACAATTATAATAGATTTAATACAATTCACCATTAATTTATTATACAAAATAATAATTTAGGAATATTAATTATTAATATTATTATTTAGAATAAAATACTAATTAAACAATATAAAATTAGTTAATCAGATGGTTAAATTATATATATAAGATAGTAACAACTATTGATTATAAAATATATTCATATGCTAATAATAACTATTATAAATTATATTATATTCATATAATTAATTAATTAAAGTTAACTATTATAATAAATAATCGATAATTAAACTCTATGAATAGAAAAATAATAATAAAATAGTTTAATCTTAATAAAATAATATATAAGATTATTATTAGTAATAATAATTTTATGACAAAACAAAAGGTTATAATAATTTTAAATAGACAATTGTTCAAATAGTCGTAACTATCTGAATTTGTTTAATAAACAAATTTATTTTTTAAACTCCTATTTATTAATTTTTTTTTGTTTTGGATAAGCTTTTATGAATTGAAATAATTATTTTATGTCAATACAAAAGGACAGAATGATTTTATAAAAATAATTAATCAAATAGTCATAACTATTTAAATTTGTTTGGTAAACAAATTTATTTTTTCAAATCTTTTGCTTATTAATTTTCCAAATGTTCATAAATTTGGATTATTTTATTCCAAATATGCTTGTAAGACATGAAACAAATATTTAATGACTAAACAAAAGTTTTGAATGATTTGAAATATATAATTATTCTAATTGTTTTAACTATTTGAATTGGTTTGGAAAACATATTTATTTTTTAAATCTCTAATTAATTTTCAAAATATTATTAAATTAGTATTATTTCAAATCTTAATTTTTATATAGTATTATTATATTTGTTATTTAAATTATATTATTTGATAAATTAAATAATTGAGATAAATAATTATATTCTTATAATTTATAACTATTAATAACTGTTATTACTAATATTATATAAAAACCTAATCACTCATTAATATATTAATAAATCATTGTAACATTTTGTTTTATAATAAAACAATTGTTTCAATTCATGTTAGCTTATTTGAAATAACATAATATTAATTTATTAGTATTTCAAAAATTAAAAAGTAAGAGAATTAAAAAAAATAAATATGTTTATCGAACATGTTCAAATAGTTATTACTATTTTAATAATTATCTATTTCAAAACATTACAACCTTTTATTTTGTCATAAAACAATTAGTTCTATTCATTCAAGCTTATTTCAAATAAAATAATATAAATTTATTAATGTTCCAAAAATTAGTAAGTAAAAATTTTAAAAATAAATTTATTTAAAAATTAATGTTCCAAAACCAAATGTTTCTATTCATACAAAATTATTCAGAATAAAATAATAATATTTTATTACTATTTTAAAAATTAATAAGAGATTTAAAAAGTAAATCTCTTTACCGAACTAGTTCAAATAGTTATGACTATTTGAACAATTTTCTATCTACAATTGTTAATACAAATTGTTAAACTAATAGTAATAATTGTATAAATATTAATTTATTTATACAACTTAATTAATTAATACTATTTAATTTATAAAATCAATAAGTAATTATTTATAACAATTATAACTAGTTATTTTCTCAATAGGTAAGCTTTATTGGAATTATTAATATACTTATATAAGTTAATAAACTAATTATAACTAATTATTTATACTACTAGAATAATTATTAAACCAAATTTATATTTAGAATACTTATAATTAATATTATTATCTACTACAATATTAAGCTTGAATGAACTTATTAATATCTGATAATGTTATCAAATAACAAAAATGAATTATATTTAACTTATAATTCAAACTATTTACATTAAATTTAATTTTTGAATTATCAAATAAATATTATTTTTAATTTGAAATAAATATAATTTAATATTTAAAGAAATTATTATATAAAAAATAAATTTAATATTACATAATTATAAATTTATTGAATTATAAAAATTAATATTGTATTAATAATTAATTTAATTTAATATATTATATTATTCTATTCTGATTTGATATTATTAATATAATTTAATATATTATTGAAATATTGAATTAATTATTATTAAATAATTATTGATTTAAAATTAAATCAAACAATATATAAATATTATTAAATTTATATAAATTTAAATCAATTTATATAATTCTATTTATATAAATTAAATATTTAATAATATTTAATATTAATAATAACAAATAGTTATACAAACTTATAAATAATTAATTTGAATTATTTAATATTATAATTTATTGCTTATAACTAATAATAAATTTAATTAATAAATTATAATATTTAATAATAATAATAATATCATTATTAATGATAAAAATCATTATTAAATTCTAAAGATTTATTAGTATATTATAATCATACTAAATTGATATGATCTATCAATTTTATGAACAAAAACATTTATTTAAAACATAATTCAAATATTAACTTATATAATCTTATATGATTATCAATTAGTTAATAATTTAATATTTTAAATATTAAAATATTTTTAATAATAATTAAATTTAAATGGGTTATACATTTAATAATAATCATTAATATACTCTAATACATATAAATCCTAATTAACAATTAATTATTAATTATAAATATTAAACATAATTCATATTTTATATTATAGTATAAATATTAATTATTTAAATATTTTAATAATAAAATATTAATTAAAATTATTATCAAATAGTATATAATTAATTAATTACATTTACTAATTAATAAATGTTAATTAATAAATTAACTAATATTAATTAATAACAATAATTGAAATATTTACAATTGTTTCTAATAATATTAATCATTAGATAAGCTAATACAATATATAATATATTTTTAATAATACTAATATTTAATATTAGTTAAATATTTTAAAATATTTGAATATTAATTCATTGACAATTTTTATAGTCAATTATTTTGACTATTTATTTATTAAAATTAATATTTTAACTTGATCTATTGAATAATATATACTATTTATAATTAAATAAATATAATATTTAATTAACAATTAATTAAATAAAACCTAAAATATAGTTAATATTAATATTAATAATAAGTTAATATATTCAATATATTATCAAGAATTTGTTTGCTAATATAAATAATTGTTTTACTATTTAAATTATTATTTAAATATGAATAGATTAGTATTAGTTTTTAAATCTCTTATTAATAAGTTACTTAATAAATAGTTATATCTAATTATAATAACATATTAATTAAATTAATTATAAAATTTTTATTATATTTAATTTAAAGTAAACTAAATATTAAAATTATTTGATATAATTAATCAAATTTATTACTAAAATTATTTTTGTTATATCTAATTAAATATTAAATTATGAATAATTTAATTTTTTTATTAAATATTATTATTATTATAACTTAATAATTAGAATTAAGTTAATAATTATAGTATTAATAGTTATATAATATTATAAATAATTTATAATTAATATAACTATCACTTACAATTATTAATAATAAATATATAATATGATTAATACTATAAATATTATTCTAATAATCTAATATAATTATAAAAAATAATTTATTTATATTAATTATAAAATAATAATTAATATTCATAATATAATATAAATATTTATAATATAATTGTTTTAAATAAATTTGGATTAATAATATTGTTAAGATACAAAAGTAATAATTTCAAAACTTAATTATTATATTTTATATATAACTAATTTGAAAAGGTTATAATGATTTGAAATAGATAATCATTCATAGAGTCTTAACTATTTGAATTGGTTCGACAATTAGATTTATTTTTTAATTTTCTTGGTTATTAACTTTCAAAATATTATTAAATTAGTATTATTTTATTCTAAATAAAATAGTATGAATAGAACCAATTGTTTGATGATAAAATAAAAGGTTATAATGATTTGGAATAAATAATTATTGAAATAGTCAAAACTATTTGAAATGGTTTGGTAAGTAGATTTTCTTTTTAAATCTCTTATAGATTTATTTTCTAAATATTAATAAAACAATATTATTTTATTTCAAACAAACTTATATTAACAAAAACAATTGTTTTATGACAAAACAAAAAGTAATAACGATTTAAAATAGATAATTATTCAAATAGTTATAATTATTTGACTAAACAAAAACATAATTATAACTTTTCAAACTAGGTCAAATAATGATGACTATTTAAACAATTACCTATTTCAAATTTTTATTACTTTTTGTTTTGTTATAAAATAATTGTTTTATCAGTACAAGCTTATTCAGATTAAAATAATACTAATTTAATAATATCTAAAAAATTAATAATAAGAGATTTAAAAAATAAATTTGTTTACTGAATCAGTTTAAATGGTTAAGACTATTATAACAATTATCTATTTCAAATCATTTTGACCTTTTGTTAAGCTTGTATGAATAATTAGAAAAAGCATTTTTTAAAACTAATAAAAAAATCTTGATAAGGAATATTATTCCAACTTTTAGAATAAGGAATTAAAAATTTAAGATATTTTTCATACAATTTATAATATGAAAAATATAGTTGTAAAATATCATTATATTTGCAATAAATTTTTATACTAATTATTTATTTAAAATTTTTATATTATATATAAAAAGAATTTTTTTTTGCTGAAAACTCTCTTTTAAGATACTTAAAAATCATTTTTGTCTTGATTATTTATAAAAACATGTTATAATAAATTATTAACTTAGTACAAAATAAAAATATATTTTTAGTCTCTATTCCATACAAATAAGCATATAATATTTTTTTAATCATAAATTTTAAATGTTATATAAAAATTTAATTAACTTAAATGGAGACTAACTACCAAAACAATTGACATCTAAGTGACATCATAGCGTGAAAAAAAAAGCACATAGATAACATGAAATTAAAAAGACAAATCATATTTTAGAATAAAAAAATGTTAACTTACGAATGCCGTGACAATCTTTGATTAAAGAATTCAAAGTCAAAATCAAGTCAAATTTCATGCTTTAACAAATTAATTATAACAAAATCTAATTAGTTGAACTTAAGTTGCTTGATTATTTTTCGAACTAAACTCATAAAAATCATACTACATCTCGAAAATGGAGTTGAACTATTCAATCCAACATCTAATGGCAAGTACGTAACTTTAGTTATATAGATATCAATAAAAATATTAAAATATTAAATAAGTTAATTAATTTTCAAGTAATTAATTAGATTAATATTATTTTATTTGATATTTATATTAATTATAGTTTTATTATTTCAAATAATATAATTGATAAGAATAATTATCAATATTGTTTAATATAAATACTAATTTAATATTGATATTAATATTAAGCTTTGTATTAATTGATAACAATTTGAACAATTAATAAGGATTATTATATTAAATTATTAAAAGTATGAACTTTTATTATGATAAATAAAATAAATCAATAAATTATGAATCAATAATTCATATTAAATCTAAGGGGTTATGATTTTAATAAATATTTAATTAGATCATATTAATTTATAATAAAATATTTAACAATTAAATTTATATATAATTATCTGAATATTGATTTTAATTTAAATATTTTTAATTATTGATTTTTATTAATTAATAGATATCTAAAAAGATTTATTTTTTAGATCTATTATTACTTATTAATTTTAATTTTAATAAAATAATAATACTCCTCATACTATAAGCTTGTATAAACAGAAATAATTATTTTATGATAGAACAAAAGGTTGTAACAATTTGAAATAAAAAATTGTTCAAATAGTCATAACTATTTGAACTAGTTTAATAAACTGATTTATTTTTTAAATGTCTTATTAATTCTTAAAATATTAATAAATTGGTATTATTTTATTTCAAATAAGCTTGTATGTTGAAAAATAATTATTTTATGACAAAACAAAAGGTAATAACAATTTGAAATAGATAGTTGTTTAAATGGTTATAATTATTTGAACTGATTAGGTAAACTCATTTATTCTTTTAAATTAGTTACTTATTAATTTTTGAAATATTACTAAAGTAGTATTATTTTATTTTGGATAAACTTTTATGAACTAAAGCAATTGTTTTATGACAAAACAAATGGTGACAATTATTTTAAATAAATAATTGTTCAAATAGCTATAATTATTTAAACTTGTTTGGTAAACAGATTTAAAAGGTATAGGTTCTATAAAAATTTATTAACATATTAAATATAGTTAATATGTAAAAATTTAAAAAATAAACTAATTTAACTAAAATACAAGTTTAATATAAGTAAGAGATTTAATATTCTAATTATTAAATTTATAATAATATAATAATAAATAATAATTTATAAATTTAAAAAATTTAATAATAACTCATTTTATAAGTTACTATTTTGATGAATAACTCTAATTTAAATTAATAATATTATATAAATTATAATAAAACTTATTATAATTTGATCACAATTATAATAATAATTATAATATATTGATATATTAACTAATAATATTATAATTAATAATTAGATTATTAATTAAACATACTGAATTTATAACAATTATAATATGAATATATGTTAGCTTTCGGATTAAAATGTTAATATAATATATATTATATGTATTTAAAATATATATAATATGCATTGTATTATTAAGATATTAGTTCAAATCGTTATCACCTTTTGTTTGGTCACATAACAATTGTTTTTTATCATACATGATTATTTAAAATAAAATAATAATAATTTATTAATCTTTCAAAAATTAATAAGAGATTTAAAAAATGAATTTGTTTATCAAACAAATTCAAATAGTTATAACTATTTGAACAATTCTATAGTTCAAATCATTATAACATTTGGTTATGTCATAAAACAATTACTTTTGTTCATACAAGCTTATTCAAAATAAAACAATACTAATCTAACAATATTCCAAAAATTAATAACTAAGGGATTTAAAAAATAAATTTGTTTGCCGAACCAATTCAAATAGTTAAGACTATATGAACAATTATCTATTTCAAATCGTTATGACCTTTTGTCTTGTCATAAAATAATTTTCTCAATTCATACTAGCTTATTTGAAATAAAATAAAATGAATTTATTAATATTTCAAAAAATAATAAGGAAGAGATTTAAAAAATAATTCTGTTTAGCTAACCCATTCAAAAAATTATACTATTTGAATAATTATATATTTCAAATCATTATTACTTTTTGTTTTGTCATACAACAAATGTTTTGTTCATATAAGTTTATTCAGAATAAAGTAATACTAATCTATTAATATTTCAAAAATTAATAAGTGATTTAGACAATAAATCTATGTATTAAACCATTTTAAATAGCTATGACTATTTGAGCAATTATTTATTTCAAATCATTATGATTTTTTGTTTTGTTGTAAAATAATTGTTCCTATTCATACAAGCTTATTTGCATTAAAATAATACTAATTTATTAATATTTTGACAATTAGTAAGTAAAAATTTTTAAAAATATGTTTACCACACTAGATCAAATAATCATAATAATTTGAATAATTATCTATTTCAAATCGTTATGACCTTTTGATTTGTCATAAAAGAGTTGTTTCAATTCATATAAGCTTATTCAAAATAAAATAATACTAATTTATTAATAATCCAAAAATTAATAATAAAGAGATTTAAAAAATGACTTTGTCTATTAAACAAATTTAAATAATTAGGACTGTTTGAATAATTATCTATTTGAAATAGCTATAACCTTTTGTTTTGTAATAAAAGAATTTTTTATGTTCATCTAAGCTTATTTCGGATAAAACAATACAAATTTATTAATATTAAGACAATTAATAAGTAAAAGATTTAAAAATAAATCTATTTACCAAACAAGTTCTAATCATTATGGCTATTTGAGCAATTATTTATTTCAACATGTCATGATTTTTTGTTTTGCTATGTTAATAATAATATTTAATAATTATTAGTAACTAATCATTATATATAGAATAGATATATTAATTTAAATATATAAATTATCCATAATAAACATTTTAATTATTGTTAGTTTAATAATAGTTTTGTAATATTAAATAAATTATATTTAATAATTTAAAAAATTATTAATTTTTTAATTTGTTTATAGCTAACAATATATTATTAGCTATTATATAATTTATACTATAATATTTAATAAAATGTTACTGAACAAATATTAAAATTTCAAATAATAGAATTATTTGAATGTAATAAAATTATTGATATAATTCTTTCCATATCCAAAATAAAATATTTTATTTAACTAATTTTATATATTTATAATAAAATATAATATAATAATTATTTTATTTTGTTAATAATAAATTATTTACAATTTATAAAATTATAATTATAATGGTAATTAATATTTTATATTAAATATTTAAAATATTATAATTGTTTACTAAATTTAATATAAATTTATATCATATTATCTTAATAAAATAAAAACAAGTATAATAATTACTAAATAATTATATATCCATTAAATATATTTAATATTAAATAGACTAAATCATTATAACCTTTTATTTTATCATCAAACAATTGGTTCTATTCATATTATTTTATTTAGAATAAAATAATACTAATTTAATAATATTTCGAAAGTTAATAACCAAGAAAATTAAAAAATAAATCTAATTGTTGAACCAGTTCAAATAGTTAAGACTCTATGAATGATTATCTATTTCAAATTGTTTAAAATTGTTAATATTAATAACAATTTATAATTAATTATTTTTATTAAAATAAATATTTATAATATATTAATAATATTTAATAAATATTAAATTTATATTCTATTAAATTAACTAATATTTAAATTATATATATTATTAATATATATTAATCAGATTATACAAGATTATATAAAGTACTAACAATAATAAATGATAAATTATTATTTAAATGGTATTATTATATTAATATTATAATTATCGATTATAACTAATATAATAACTATTAAGAGATAAACAAATTATTATTATATTATTAACATAATGATTAAATTTATAACTATTAGTTATTATTATATAAACTAATCTATTATTTAATTGTACATAAAATATTAATTAATAAGTTATTTATTATTAAACAAATAAATTCTATTATTTGTAGTTAAAAATTTAAACCACTGAGTTAATATTAATTATTATTATTAATAAATAAATAGTATAATTAGTAATTTTTAAATATTTTGATAATTAATAAGTAGAAGATTTAAAAATAAAAATATTTACTAAACAAGTAAATATATTATATTTAATAACTTATAAAATTAATAATATAGCCATAATGATTTATTTATTAATTAATTAAATTTATTAATAATTAAATAATGTGTTAATATTATATGTTAATATTATCATAAGTCATTTAACAATTATAAAATGATATTTTATCACGTTACAAATTAATTTATAAATTAATCAACTATATTAATTATATATTATGAATTTATTATAAAACAGGCTATGTTTTAAAGTTTATTTTTTTATTTATATTTTTCTTAATTCAATTTAATATTAATTTTCATATTATTTATTAAAAATAGTATTATTAAAAAACCTTATTTTAATTATAAGCATTATTATTTTACATAATAATTTATTTCAAAATATATTAGTAGTGCAATAATAGATTCAAAATCGTTATGACCTTTTCTTTTAACGTAAAACAATTATTTTGTTTGTACAAGCTTATTTGGATTAAAATAATACAAATTTAATAATAATTTGAAAATTAATAAGTAAGAGATTTAAAAAATAAATTTGTTTACTGAATCAGTTCAAATGGTTAAAATTATTAGAATAATTATCTATTTCATATCATTTTGATCTTTTGTTTAGTCATAAAACAATTGTTTCAGTTCATACAAGCTTATTCATAATAAATTAATACTGATTTATTAACATTTGGAAAATTAATATGAAAGAGATTTAAAAAATAAATCTGTTTACCGAACAAATTCAAATAAGTGATTTAAAAAGTGAATATGTTTACTAAATTAGTTCAAATAATTATGGCTATTTCAAATTGTTCTTACCTTTTGTTTTGTCATATGACAATTGTTTTTTTATCATACAAGCTTATTTGAAATAAAATAATACTAATTTATTAATCTTTCAAAAATTAATAAGTAAGAAATTTAAAAAATAAATCTATTTATAAAACAAATTCAAATAGTTATGACTATTAGAGTAGTTGTATACTTCAAATTGTTATTCGAAGTAACAATTTATCAAATTTATCTTGATTTGATATTTACTAATATAACATATATTCAAATTAATTAATAAATTATAAATTATTATAATTATTATAATATATTATTAATTAAATGTATATAATTAAATTAATATATCAATATTAATTTCTAATCAAATTATAATTATCATAATGTTATTATTATACTTATTTATTTATAAATAAATATATAAATTATTTTAATAAATACAATTTTTTAATAAATAGTTATTATAGATATAACATATCTATTGTTATTCATATTATAATATTAATTATATTAATTATTGATTAGATTTATGAATATAATATTTTATATTAATATACATTATATTGTAACATATAATATGAAACAAAATAACAAAAATTTTAACGATTTGAGATTGATAATTGTTCAAATAGTCATAATTATTTGAACTGGTTTGGTAAACAGATTTATTATTTAAATCTGTTACCTATTATTTTTGAAATATTAATCAATTAGTATTATTTTATTTCAAATGAACTTGTATGATAACAAACAATTTTATTTTGACAAAATAAAAGGTCATAACGATTTGAAATAGATAATTATTCAAATGGCAATAATTATTTTAACCGATTTGGTAAACATATTTATTTTTTAAATTTCTTATTAATTTAAGAAATATTAATAAATTAGTATTATTTTATTCCATCTAAGCTTGTATTAACTGAAACAATTATTTTATGACAAATTAAAGTTATCAGATATTATAAATTAATATTATTAGTATTAGAATAACTTAATTGTATAAGTTAACTAATTTACTAAATCTTATAAAATTAATAATAATATGTATTATTATATTAATATAATAAATTATTATAATTATAATATTATAATTTAGTAAATATTTAATTAAATATTATTATAATTATTATTAGTTAATAATTGATATAAAAATTAATTAATAAATTATTTTTTTCGAAATAAGCTTACATGAACAAAACCAATTGTTTTGTGATAGATAATTATTCAAAAAGTCATAACTATTTGAACTTATTCGGTAAACAATTTTTTTTTAATTCTCTTACTTATTAATTTTCAGAATATTAATAAATTAGTATTATTTTACTTTAGATAAGCTTGTATGAATTGAAATAATTTTTTTATTACAAAAGAAAGTGCCATAATAATTTGAAATAGATAATTATTTAAATGGCCATCACTATTTGAACTTGTTTTGTAAATATATTTATTTTTTAAATCTTTACCTTATTAAAATATTAATAAATTAATATTATTTTAATCCAAATAAACTTGTATGAACATAAATAATTGTTTTATGACAAAACAAAAAGTCATAGCAAGTTGAAATAAATAATTGCTTAAATAGTTATAACGATTTGAACTTGTTCAGTAAAAAAATTTATTTTTTAAATCTTTTACTTATTAATTGTCTTAATATTAATAAATTTGTATTATTTTATTCGAAATAAGCTTGTATGAACAGAAAATTTTATTTTATGACAAAACAAAATGTTATAGTGATTTCAAATAAATAATTGTTCAAATAGTCATAATTATTTAAAATTGTTTAGTAAACAAATTCATTTTTTAAATCTTTTTATCATTAGTTTTTAGATTATTCGTAAATTAGTATTAATTTATTTCGAATAAGCTTATATGAACTGAAACAATTCTTTTATGACAAAACAGAAGGTCATAACAATTTGAAATAGATAATTATTCAAATAGTCATGATTATTTGATCTAGTTCAGTAAACATATTTATTTTTAAATTTTTTACTTATTAATTGTCAATATATTAGTAAATTAGTATTAGTTTAATCCAAAGAAGCTTGTATAAACAGATTATTTTATTTCGAATAAACTTATATGAACTGAAACAATTCTTTTATGATAAAA
>NW_019167874.1:0-66706 GCF_002303985.1 Durio zibethinus | reverse complement strand
CTAGCCTTACACTTGCTGACTGGGTTGGCTAAACCGTTGAATCCCTCCAAACCGGGATTGGACTATCGGCATTGACCTACTATTTGATCGACATTAACTAACCGTTGACTATAGTGAAAAATTAGTTTTTTTATTATTTTTATTTTCTCTAATTTTTATTACTTATTCCATTATTTTATTTTTATTTTTCTTTTAATTTATAATTTAAAGATATACAGAAATATGTTAATAATGATAAAAAAGCAAAATACTAATAATAAATATAGAACTTAAAATAATGAATGAATAAAAATTAATAATGAATAATGAATAAAATATGATAAAAATGAAAATAAAAATAAAACCATAAGTATTTTATTAAAAATATTTATATAAACGAATTTTCTAAAATATTCTAAAAGTATTAGAAATATTTTTAGAAAATTTTTCCAAAACATCAAGAAAATATTATTAACCCAAAAAAAAAAAAATCACAAGCTTATTTAAAAAAAATTTACAAATGAATTTTCTAAAGTATTCTAAAATTGTTAACAATATTTTAGATTTTTCAAACAAAAATATTAATAACAATAAAATCACAAGTTGGTGATTTTACTAAAAAATATTCACACAAAAATTCTAAAAATATTCCAAAAGTATTAGAAATATTTTTAGAATTTTCAAACAAAAAAAAATTTAATAATAAGATCAGAAGTGGTTGTCATAACGTCTAGACCGGGGATCTATCGCTAGACATTGACTTATGGGAGTCGCCACCAATCTTTTTTATCCGGTGTGATTGGCCACCTAAAGAATCTGTCCTTTTAGGGAACACCTAAGCTTAAGGGTCCCTAAAAGAATAGGTTTCGGTCTGCTAACCAGAACAGAGTTCGGGAGTTCGGTTACGTGTGAGGAAGTTATAGCACCCTCACAACGCCCATCAAAGATGGTACCAGCTGAAATTTGTGTTATCCAAAAGCCTTAAAATTTTACCAAGTAATTAATTGTTGAAATTATTCTCAATTGACTCTAATACTTTTAGCAGAAAATTGAGAAAATTCCCTCACCTCAAGAGTATGCAAGAAAGACTACTGTTTCACTTGCAGAGGCTCCGTCGTCGGATTAGTTAAAGAAAAAATCAAGATCAAAATCAAAATAGAAAAAAGAAGGAAAGAAGGATTTTTCTTGTGCAGGGAAAATTGATACTTTCAACTTTTCCCTGAAAATATTTTTTGAAAATTTTAATTTCGAGGAAAATTGATACTTTCAACTTTTCCTCAAAAATTTATTTTTTTGAAAATTTATTAGGGAAAATTGATACTTTCAACTTTTCCCCAAAAACCTTTTTTTTTGAAATTTTGATTTTCAAGGAAAATTGATACTTTCAACTTTTCCTCAAAAATTTATTTTTTTTTGAATTTTTTATTTTTAAGGAAAATTGATACTTTCAACTTTCCTCAAAATTTATTTTTTATGAAATTTATTTCTAAGGAAAATTGATACTTTCAACTTTTCCAAAAAATATTTTTTTTTTTGGAAATTTATTAGGAAAATTGATACTTTCAACTTTTCCCAAAAATCCTTTTTTGAAATTTTATTTTTAAGAAAATTGATACTTTCAACTTTTCCCTAAAAATTTTTTTTTTTGGAAATTTTGATTTTTATTTAAAGAAAATAGAATAATAAAAAAATAAAAAAAGAAAATAAAAAAAATAAAAATAAAATAAAGATAAAAAGAATATTAAATAAACCTAATCTAATAAATAAAAATAATAATAAATAAATAAAATAAATAAATAAAATAAAAAAAAAAAAAAAAACCTGGAGCGGCTCGGCTATCGGCACGGCTCGGCTCGCTCAAGGAAGAAACGGCTCGGGAGCGGCTTGGAGCTCGGCTCGGCTTGGCTCGGAGGTGGGCTAGGCACGCGGGGTCAGAATCGGGTCGACGCTCGGGTCGGGTCGGGTCACGTAAAAGGCGCGGATCCTCTGGGTCACTTAAGGCCAAAACGACGTCGTTTTGGGAGGGTATAAAAGGCACTCCCTTCATTTTTCGCAGAAGCTCTCTCCTCTCTCTCTCTTCTTTCTTTTTCCTCTCCCTTCTCTCTAAAACGAAGAACTCCGGTGCCGGAATTCTGGAAAATGTCGTCGAAATCTGAAAATTTACCGGAAGTTCGTCGGAAGTTATCGGAAGATCATCGGTTTCTGGAATTGATCGTCGGAAACTGGGCAGTCACCGAAAACTTCACGTTGGCCGGAAATGTCACCGAAAAATTCAAACTCTGCCGGAAAATTCAACCGGAAACTGGATTTTTCCAAAATTCCAGAAAAAAAAAATCCCAAAAATCCAAAAATTTCTTCTGATTCCCAGAACCTTCTACACTTTTCTTAGCTTCCTACACGCCTCTTTTCCCTCAATCAGTAGCTTTGCTTCTGTTTTCTGTGTGTTCCATCTGTTCCAGGGGGTCCCTTTTATAGGGATTGATCAGGAGTTCCTGATCAATCCCAATTCCTCCTTGGACGGGAATTCATCTTTGAATCCAATTGGACTCTTCTGATTGAATTCCCTCCAGAGTGGGATTCTTCAACTTTGAATCTTAGCCTCCAGAATTAAAATCAAAATAAATAAAAAAAATACTAGATAATCAAAAAGATATTATAGTTATAAAAATAAAAAATAACATCAGATAATTCAAAAAAAAATCAGAATAAAATTAAAACAGATTAATAAAAAAAAAATAAACATAGATAAACCCAAAAATATATTACAAAAAAAGATAATAATAACTATAATAATAATAATAATAAATATAGTAAACTATATTACACTATAATACATAAAAATATTAACAGAAGAAAAAAAGATAAATAAAATAATATACCATATATTAATAAATAATAATAATAATAAATTAATAAAAATACAAAAGAAGAAAAAAAAAGAGAAAAAAAAAAGCGGAAAGAAAAAAAAATAGTAATACAGGCCACAAATTGAATTGGGCCCTTTACCCATTTGGGCCAGGCCCAATTGACTTGGGCCTGGACCACAATTTGGGTGTCTACAGCATGCCTCTCTTGGCCACAGTTTCTGTGAAACAGGAAATTGCGCAAAGACGTAGACACCCGAGCAAGACTCAACTAACATTTTCATTTTTTGTTTTTTTGTTGTTTGTTTTTGATTTTTTTTCTTTTTTTTTTTTTTTTTTTGTTTTTTTTTTTTTTTTTTTTTTGTTTTTTTTTTTTTTTGTTTTTTTTTTTTTTTTTGTCGAAGTTCCTCTAAAACAGAGCACCACGACTTGGAAAAATAAATTGCTCCTCTCAACAGAGGCACCACGACTTTGGAAAGTAAATTGCTCCTCTCAACAGAGGCACCACGACTTTGGGAAAGTAAATTGCTCCTCTAAACAGAGGCACCACGACTTTGAAAAGTAAATTGCTCCTCTAAACAGAGGCAACGGAACTTTGAGAAAGTAAATTGCTCCTTGACCAATCATGTCCCAAGGAGTTGAAAAGTTGTGTTTGAAGGGATTTTAGGGGATTATGCCCAAAGGTCTTATAAATCAACCCTGATACCAAAAGACATCCTATTTCAAGGATTAGGAACTTACCTGACAAGCTTTCTCTTTTTTCAGTTTTGTAAAATATCTTCCATATCTGTCTTCTCCATGTGGGATGTTGGAACACCCTGCTTCTTGAACTTATACACTATACTTTCCTGAAAGTAGTGTATGCTATGCAAATGCATGTGAATTTCAATGCATGCTATGCAAATGTTGGCCAATTAATTCCTGTTCAATGTATGGTACTCAAGTTTCCCAAAGCTCCCTTTTTTCTTGGGTGTCAAGCCTTTGATTCCTCAAGGATCCAATTGCACTGCTCTTCTAAGATCGAACCAGTGTAGTCTCAATTTGTCTTTTCCACTCACATTCTTCCTTGTTCAGTTCTCAATACTTTGGAATAAGCTTCATCGATCGATCATCACTTGACCATCATTCAATGAATTCTCAGCACTAACAAATTTCAAAACAAGTTTCATCCACCATCACTGGGTCATTGTCTCAGCATTTACCATTCCGAAATAGACTTTGTCCACTGATTGTTTCTCATCATTCAATCATAACTTTGCAAGCCATATCGATCAATTCATCACTTTTCAAGATTTGCCCCATTATATCATATACCTTTTCAAATCATCTCCTTTAGGTTTCTACCATTTCTTCATCATCTTAGATTTCTTTTCAAATGAATGCAAGACTCTTTTAAGCACATATTCATTCATTTATTATCATTTCAAATCTTGACAAATACAATGCGACCAAACATTTTCTCAATTCATTCTAGGGGTGAAACAATAAGAGAACGCAAGGTGAATTATGGTAAAGATAATCAATGAAGATCTGTTTTGGTACAAAGTAAATGAAAAAGGAAATGAATTGGATACATGTCATTGGGATGGACGGTATGTCTAAATGATGAATATTCAGACAATTCTCAACATTGATCTAGGATTTTTTTCAAAAACTCATTCCATTTACTGTCGAAGTCATCTTGAGCCTGGCAAACTTTGCCCCAGTCTTTGAGTGGTCTTCAGATGTCTTCCATTCATGTGAGCCATTTGACCTGGATCTCCTTTTTTTTTTTTACCAAGATCACCCTTTCAGGTTTTCAATTTGAATATTTTCTCATTTTTTCTTTTTTTTCTTTTTTTTCTCATTTTTTCTTTTTTTTCATCATTTTTTTTCATTTTTCATCCATTGTTGATATCTTTCATACATCCAACTTTAGAGCAATGTAGCATGATTCTATTGCTTCATCATGAGCATACCTTCGCTTGACATATGATCATTCAAGTTGAGTATTCACACTTGATCCAAATGGACTTTCAAGGTTGTAATGTAGGCCAAGGTGAGGGGTCATAAAAGAAATGGATATAATAGGCTCAAAACATATATTAAAAAGGTTCAAAACCAAAGGATCATTGATAGAACTTGGCATTTTGCCCCACATCATTTCACTGCTTTTCTTGTCCTCACAACAAAGATTCTCATTACTTTGCCCTAAGTCATGTGTGGCATTTATTTTTCTTTTGCTTTTCTTTCTCTTTCCATCTTTGAGACCTTTTATTGTGTTTTTTTTTTTTTTTCAAAAATTACCCTCCAGTGTAGAGGGTGATCCTTGGTTGGGGTTCTTCAAAAAAAAATCATGATGGCTCAAAAGGGGTTAGCAATAAATGGTTTTTCAATGGTAAAAAGAAAGATGGCCATTTTTCATTCTTTAAATTGTGAATTACCTTTCTTGAACATCATCTATTGAAAAACAAAGCTCATGAATCTGTATAAGATTACATATACTTCAAGACACTATCTCTTCACCTTGGTAATGGCTTACCCTCCTTTTTTTTTTTATGCTCAAATCATCTCCTCTATTAATATGGGTGAGTTCTCAAAATAAATCCCAGAATTATTGTTATCATTTGGCGTAAATATTCACATCTGAAATTTAAGAATGGAATGTGAAGTAGAAAGTAACGGAGCATTTGGAGTAATGGTCAAGTGAAGGAAAAATGTAATGAATGCATTGGACTTGCCTTTATTAAAAGTGATAACAAGTGAAGTCTATTGCAAAAGAAATCTAACATTATTTGAAAAGAAATCCTAAATGACAGAGAAACTTCAACCAGCCTTATCTCTATTTTTTAAAATTGTCCCCCTATGCGATCAGGTGCAGAATCTCTATTGACATCTTGCCCCTTAATTCATTGTGACTCTCCGACCCCTTTCTGTTCTTGACTTTCGCTCAGTACGCTAACATTAGGTGCCGTTGCTTTTCTCTGATCAAAACTTACCATTCCATCATTGATCAATCGTTGCACCTTATGCTTTAAAGCAGTGCAATTTTCAGTAGAATGGCTAGTGATTCCATAGTGATAGTCGCAGTGGGCTGTGGGATCATACCACTTTAGGTAGGGTGGTTTAAGCGGCTCCACATGACTGGGGGCAATCAAATGGCTATTATAGAGTTCTCGATATAACTCTGTATAAGTCATAGGGATTGGATCAAATACAGGTTTTTCTCGAGCAGTACGTTGTTCTCGCGAGCCACTGGCTGGGTTAGTAAGGCGAATTTGGGTTCTTACGGGAGCTTGAATGTTAAGGCGGTAAGTGGATGAATAAGATGGTTGTGGAGTTAGCTGGTATGGGTAGGATGAGGCATTATTCACAGTGGGATAGTATGGAGAGTAGCCTTGGGATGGATAGGGTTGATAACCCCTGAATTGTTGTCTATCAAAGCTCACAGCTTGAGCTTCAGCTTCTTTCTTTTCTGATGCCTTCTTGGTTTCTCCTCCTTTCAACTTGCCATTTTTTATGGCACTTTCAATAATTTCTCCAGAGATCACCATGTCAGCAAAATTCTTTGTTGCATTCCCTATCATCTTTTCATAATATGGAGGTTTCAAAGTGCTAACAAACAGCACTGTGGTCTCTTTTTCTGTCAGAGGAGGTTGTACCTGTGAAGCTATATCTCTCCATCTCTGGGCGTACTCTTTAAAAGACTCGTTTGACTTTTTCTCCAGATTCTGTAAAGACAAACGATCTGGGGCCAAATCGATGATATGTCGATATTGACTGATAAAGTCATGTGCCATATCGTTCCAAGAGCGAATACGAGTTCTGTCCAGCTGAACATACCATCTGGCCGCAGAGCCAGTAAGACTATCCTGAAAAACATGCATCAAGAGTTTTTCATCATGAGCATGAGCTACCATCTTCCTGCAATACATGGTGATATGGGTTTTGGGGCACTTGGTACCATCATATTTTTCAAATTTTGGTATTTTGAATTTATGGGGGATAACCACATCAGGAACTAGGCAGAGCCCAACAGCATCAACTGACCCATAAAAGCTAACTCCTTCCACAGCCCTTAGCCTTTGCTCTAGCATGCTAATCTTGGAATTTCCTTCAACTTTCACTCTCATTTTTTCCTTCTCTTTCTCTTTTAAATCATCTAGATCAGGAATTGGTTCTGCTGCCTTTTCAGTGAAGACAGAATTTATATAGTTATTATACTGTCCTGAGTTGAAAGCTGATGGCATTCCAGGATGTGCGAAATGTTGTGACGGGACCTCTTGAACAGACTGGGCTTGAAGTGGGCCAAAACCTGAAGGGTACAAAGGGTCAGCCACATCTTGCTGGCTCGTATTTCCTTCAACTCCTTTTCCTTTGTTCATGTTATTAAGAGCCTCCAGAATCTTGCTTAGTTCACTTTCAATCTTCTCTTGAGCTTTTTCTAGCTTTTCAAATCTATGAGAACTTTCTTCCTCCATTTGCCTTGCTTTAGATCTTGTGTTGTATGGATGAGCAGGGTTTTCGCTAGATGGAGCTATTCTGGGACCTTGAGTACCATACTTATGATTAGAAATGTTATGCTATGCTTTATGTATGATGCTTTGATGCATGAATGAAATATACATTTTTCTGAATGAAATCTAGTATGAAATGGATGCAAATGATTGTGTTAAAACATGATCATGAAAATAATGCAGATGCATACAATCAGACAAACAACATAGTTAGTTTCATGAATGAAATGAAAGTGATGCTGATGCATAATGTTACATATGATAATGATACACAAAGTTAAGCAATCAAAATGATTAGATAAACACCCTTTTGTGTCCTAATTTCAGGGTATATCTATCATTGAGTAGAAAGGGCTCTATCCTAGGTTTAGGTACTCTTAAGGTTCACTACATGTGGTTTTAAGGTCAAAGTCTAAAGGTCCTCAAATTGTTCCTTACATCCTTGTCCATCATAGACTAGTAAGGCACCCTAATCCTCACCCATTATAGGCTACGAGCGGAAAAGGTTCAATTTGAGTGGGAGTATTTCGCTAGCCACTGCGGAGGCATTAGACCTCACGAAAGCAATAGGTACTTTACTCCCTCCTAGAGGGACAGAGCTCGGGTATAGAGCTCATGTTATGTACATGCACATGAATGACATAATTAACAAGATACACAAACATGAATGAATAACACATATATACAAAAGGGTTCAATTTTATTAGGCTTTTGGATAACACAAATTATTTGCTGGCCTGACTCTCAAGGTCCCCAGTGGAGTCGCCAAGCTGTCATAACGTCTAGACCCGGGGATCTATCGCTAGACATTGACTTATGGGAGTCGCCACCAATCTTTTTTATCCAGGTGTGATTGGCCACCTAAAGAATCTGTCCTTTTAGGGAACACCTAAGCTTAAGGGTCCCTAAAAGAATAAGTTCGGGTCTGCTAACCAGAACAGAGTTTGGGAGTTCGGTTACGTGTGAGGAAGGTTATAGCACCCTCATAACGCCCATCAAAAGATGGAACCAGCTGAAATTTGTGTTATCCAAAAGCCTTAAAATTTTACCAAGTAATTAATTGTTGGAAATTATTCTCAATTGACTCTAATACTTTTAGCAGAAAATTGAAAAAATTCCCTCACCTCAAGAGTATGCAAGAAAGACTACTGTTTCACTTGCAGAGGCTCCGTCGTCGGATTATTTAAAGAAAAATCAAGATCAAAATCAAAATAGAAAAAGAAGGAAAGAAGGATTTTTCTTGTGCAGGAAAAATTGATACTTTCAACTTTTCCCTGAAAATATTTTTCGAAAATTTTAATTTCGAGGAAAATTGATACTTTCAACTTTTTCTCAAAAATTTATTTTTTGAAAATTTATTAGGGAAAATTGATACTTTCAACTTTTCCTCAAAATTTTTTTTTGAAATTTTTATTTTTAAGGAAAATTGATACTTTCAACTTTTCCTCAAAAATTTATTTTTTATGAAATTTATTTCTAAGGAAAATTGATACTTTCAACTTTTCCCTAAAAATTTTTTTTTGGGAAATATTGATTTTCAAGGAAAATTGATACTTTCAACTTTTCCCTAAAAATGTTTTTTTTTTTTTGGAAATTTTGATTTTTTATTTAAAGAAAATAGAATAATAAAAAAATAAAAAAATAAAAGTAAAAAAAATAAAAATAAAATAAAGATAAAAAGAATATTAAATAAATCTAATCTAATAAATAAAAATAATAATAAATAAATAAATAAATAAATAAAACAAATCAAAAAATCAAAAAAAAAACCTGGAGCGGCTCGGCTATCGGCGCGGCTCGGCTCGGCTCAAGGAAGAAAAAACGGCTCAGGGGAGCGGCTTGGAGGCTCGGCTCGGCTCGACTTGGCTCGGAGGTGGGCTAGGCACGCGCGGGTCAGAATCGGGTCGACGCTCGGGTCGGGTCGGGTCACGGTAAAAGGCGCGGATCCTCTGGGTCACTTAAGGCCAAAACGACGTCGTTTTGGGAGGGTATAAAAGGCACTCCCCTTCGTTTTTCGGCAGAAGCTTTCTTCCCTCTCTCTCTCTTCTTTCTTTTTCCTCTCCCTTCTCTCTAGAAAACGAAGAACTCTGGTGCCGAATTCTGGAAAATGTCGTCGAAATCTGGAAAATTTACCGGAAGTTCGCCGAAAGTTACCGGAAGATCACCGGTTTCTGGAATTGGTCGCCGGAAACTGGGCAGGTCACCGGAAACTTCACGTTTGGCCGGAAATGTCGTCGAAAAATTCAAACTCTGCCAGAAAATTCAACCGGAAACTGGATTTTTCCAGAAATTCCCAGAAAAAAAATCCCAAAAAAAAAATCCCAAAAAATTTCTTCTGATTCCCAAAACCCTTCTACACTTTTGCTTAGCCTTCTACACGCCTATTTTCCCTCAATCAGTAGCTTTTGCTTCTGTTTTCTGTGTGTTCCATCTGTTCTAGGGGGGTCCCTTTTATAGGGATTGATCAGGAGTTCCTGATCAATCCCAATTCCTCCTTGGACGGGAATTCAGTCTTTGAATCCAACTGGACTTTTCTGATTGAATTCCCCTCCAGAGTGGGATTCTTCAACTTTGAATCTTAGCCATCCAGAATTAAAATCAAAATAAATAAAAAAATACTAGATAATCAAAAGATATTATAGTATAAAAATAAAAAATAACATCAGATAATTCAGAAAAAAATCAGATAAAATTAACAGATAATAAAAAAAAATAACATAAGATAAACCCAAAAATATATTACAAAAAAAGATAATAATAATAATATAATAATAATAATAAATATATAACTATATACATATAATACATAAAAATATTAACAGAGAAAAAAAGATAAATAGATATATACATATATTAATACATAATAATAATAATAAATAATAAAAATACAAAAGAAGAAAAAAAAGAGGAAAAAAAAAGGAAAGAAAAAAAAATAGTAATACAGGCCACAAATTGAATTGGGCCTTACCCATTTGGGCCAGGCCCAATTGACTTGGGCCTGGACCCAATTGGGTGTCTACAGTGGTGATTCTTAAAAACTATATTTTTTAAATATTTTGCTAAAAGTGTTAGTAAGAATTTTTTTAAAATCTTTCTAAAAAATAATAAAATACTTAATTTGTCAAAGTAAATAAAATTTTACAAAGATAAAGTCACAAGTGGTGACTTTATCAAAATTTCTTAAGCAAAATATTTTGAGAGTTCAACCAATAAAATTTCTACTTCAATAATAAAATAAAAAATGAATAAACATTCCAAAGTATATTAAAATTTTCATCGATAATAAAATTAAAAGGGAATTACAAGTGCTGATTTTCCTTTAATTTTTTTTAAAACTATACCAAAAGTGTTGGCAAAAGAAAATTATACCATACTTTCAAAATATTAAAATAAATCTAATGACAGAGTCTCTTTAATGAAATAAATAATTTCTTTGAATACTCTTAAGGTGAAAAAATTTTAAATTATAATGAAAGTATTGGAAATAAGTTAGAAATTTTTTGATAACAAATACAAAATAAAAATGATAAAAAAATAATCAAAAGACTATTCAAATAAGACCATTGTAGGATCATTTAAAATTAATTGGTACTATCTTTGGATAGGTGTTATAGGGTGTTATAACTTTCTTTACAGGTAATTATACTCCCTGAGAGAACCTCAAATTCGTGGACCAAAAATAGGATTAATGGCTAATCACACATCAACAAAAAGGATTGGTGGTGGCTCATTGACATTTATGTTTAGCAATCGAATACCCAAACGAAAATCGTTATGACAATTATTTGACAATACCTCTTATTGGCATGAAATCAACACATATAGGCACAGAGTTCACAATGAAAATTAGAGAAAATTCTCAAATAAGTACATATTAAATTACTCACCATATGTATCAATGAGCCAAACCAAACCAAGTTAACCTCAAGTCTTCCAAGCTCATACAAGTTAATTACTCACTAACAATTACAATTGTATATGAGCATTGGTGTAAGCATAATTCAAGACCATTATGTGAAAATTAAAATATCAGTTAATCAATTATGTATTTATTTAGGCATTTGTGTTTGATAAGCAGAAGCATACTGATTCTGGAGAGATTATATCTTTTTTTCGTTCTTCTTTTATTGATGACTCATAATAGGTAGATATCATCAATTAGAAATGAAAAGAATACTTAACTTATTTTTATTAAAACCATCGAAGCTTTAAAGGTTTATTGGGTCAAAAGCTTGCACAACGCTAAACCAACTAACCCAATAAGATATGCAAAATCTACACATAAGCAATCACTATTACATTACTTGAGCTTTCATGTTTGCCTCTTATTAGAACTAAATTTATCAACTAGTTTTATTAAATTATAAAATTACTAATTAATGGCAACTCACTTATTGAAAAATTCTAACATTCTTTCACTTTGGCAATATTAATTAAGATATTTTATTTTAATAAAATATAATTTAAAAAATAAGATTCCAAACTGATTAACTTTACTTTGATGTTGTCACAGTTTTAAAAAATTATTTAGTCCTTGAGACAACATATTAATGATCATGTTCAATAAAATCATTTAATACCAAATCATGGTAGCCATTATGTCCCTTATTAACATGAGACCGATCCAAGGTTACAAGTACTAGAAACTCTATCAACAATGGATCTCAGTGTGGCTGTGTAGCAAGAAAATAATATCTAAATATGATCTTAAAGTGTTATTTTCATTGTCAATTCTCTTTTTGATTTTTATAAACTTGCTAAAAAATCTCCATGGCATTCAAATGTACCTGTATGTCTCTTCCATATCCTCGAGGTTACTTGTTGGTATCATTTATGAAACATACCCAAATGACATTAAAGTCATACTTAAGATAGATACCAAGTCTAAAGATTTTATAACATGACATGTTAATATGTGATGTGTGTATGCAATAATAAATATATATACAAATAACAACTATGATGTATATATAAAATAATTATGTCCACTTAACTTTGTGGTAACTCATGGAATTATTCATCTCAAACTAGTGGTAGATCTTGACATCAGATCTTGAGAAAGCCAATTAAATTATATATGTTTTTAATAGTTATATTATTCAAATTTGAGAGTTAATGTTAGATATAGTATGTGTTCAACAAGAATATACTAATTTTTTAAAGTTTTTCTTTATGTATAGACTGTCCAATCTCTATATTTATATCTATATTTATATTTATTACATATTTATCAAACATAAATACTTTTAAAAAAAAAAAAATTTGGTCAATTAACATAATTTATTTGAAGTTTTATCAAACCAAAAAGAAAAAAGAAAAAGGTCATAGAGATATAAAAATATAAGTGTTAACTAAAAAAAAAACCTTTGGTATTCAGTTGAAAAGTTGTAATCTTGTTAAGAAAACTAAATTTTTTTTTTTTAAAAGTTTACATGAATGTGATTTAATGTTTACTATAAATCTATTATTTTTATGAGTTCATGAATAATGATTGTGGCTATAATAAATAGACAAATAATATTGTGATTTTAATTCTTCATAAATTCCAATTGTTAAACTTAAATAAAAAATAAAAAATAAAATTAACAATATGAGAACTATTTAAATTAAATTTAAATGTATAAAATAATTATAATATGTATAAAATATAATACTCCTATATATTATAAGGTTGAGAAGTATTATAAACAATTGCTCATACAATTGTCTTTCAATATTTGCTTATATTAAAAAGTACAACATGCTATCATATGAAAGAGTGAGAAATGCTAGCGCTGATTTCTTTTTTTTTAACATAAAAAATAAATTATGAAGTTTCAAAAAATTAAGAAAAAAATTTATTATCTAGCTTTATAAACTATTAGTTTTTTAAGTTATTATGACTAGACTCGTTAATAGAATAGATGTTTAAGTAGCTCCTCATTTGATTATCTCTAGCATTGGCATTAAAAGGTTTGCAATTTTATTTTTTTTTAGGAGGGGCAAGGCCCCCTTAGGCTCTAATGAGACTTCATCTCTATTTTAAACTATATGTTATAGGTAATTAGTAATCACATGTAATGCATTTAACAAAGTAATAGCACCCAAAACAGCAATGGTTTCATAACCAAATGTACAAAGCATCATTGTCATAATCTACCCAAAATCTTAATAGGTTTTATTTTCCATACCTATAGATATCTGTATTATGAATTGGCAATACCATATTGCTCACATAGAGAAAATATGTCATCATATAATCAAATCGCAATGACTCCTACTAATCCAGTGAATAATAAACATGTTCTAATCAAATTTTGAATAATAAATAATGACAACAACAATAAATAGAGTTATAGAAAAATTATGTATTGTTTGCCCTAATGCCAAATGTGATAACTACTACTGTTCTTAGATTACCATGATATCACTTTAATAAACCACTTACATAATTACTAACATATTATGAACACAATTTTCAAATTCATATGTTTACTCAACTCAAAATTCTCAATGTTTTAACATAAGAGTATTTTTAATAAATTTTGAATTCATTGAATTATCAATCTTTTATATCTAAAATGTGCCTAAACCAATAGCCTATGAACTCCTATTGACTTTAACATATATGATATCTCCAAACCAGTAATTTTATGACATTTATGAGTTTTATTACTTAAAAAAAAAACATAGGCAAAAGAACTCTCATTGAAATTTCACTTTCTTTAAAAGAATAGTTTTGGAATTAATAAAATAATAATAAAATGTCAAAACCTTTATATTATTCTTTCTTGTAACTTTTTAAGATTGAACTCAATATATAATTCAAAACAAAAGAAGTGAAATAAGATAAAACTATAAAATTTTTGTTCTTTATCAAAAATAAACCAACAAAATTCAGGAAAAATTATTAAAGAATGAATTGAACCAATAAAAGAAAAAACTAATAGTTTATATATTTCCAAAAATTCAATTTTCAAAACTCTTACATGTGTGAGCTCCTTAAAAGAAAATATATAATTTTTTTTAAAACATTGTCAACAATGACAACAATATACCCTTTCAAATTAATAACAGTTAAATTTGATAATATTAGCTAAGATGATCAAACCAATATCTTAATTGAGAGTTTAAACAAATAGAAAAATATTTGTCAAAATAAAATTATATTTTAAAACTCTCAGTTTTACTTAAAATAAATTGAAATATCATAATAGTTCAAAAACTATCTTGTGTGGAAGACAATCATTTTGGCTATAATAAGACACTACACGACAAATGTATATGTTTAAATGTCATAAATTAAAATGACCAACAAAATTACATATTTACTATGTTGTACAAAACATTCAAGAACTTATCACTCGTGGCAAACATAAATTTATAATGACATTTATTCAAACAAACAAAAATTGAGAATAAAAGGACAATCAAGATCCAAAAAGATAAAACTTTAATTAGTTCAACATATTTAATAGTCTTATCAATAATAACCAAGATGCCTTACAACAATTTTAATCTTGGACATTCTTTTAAGGAAAACATCATAACTTTGTGTGATTACACCTCAAAAGAAAAAATACAAAGACTTTCGAAAATATATCCCCCTTGGACAGATAAAGTCCCGAGATCTAATATCTTTTTCACTTCACAAAAATGGTTCACAATTATCTCTAAATTAAAAATATATAATCATTCCATTTTGGTAGGTAATCACATTTAGTAACTTAGAGACAATCCATAACAACATAAAAAATTTCCTTTTCTTTATGGTTATACTAATTTTCTTATATTTATTTATACATGTAATCACTACAAGCAAGATACTAACATAAATATACCTCTATTGATCACTAAAAATTTAAAATGCCCATTACCATTTTATGCACCTTAAAAATTTTTTAGTCATATTCCATAATCATGCTATCAATCAATATAAACACTTAACATACTATATTACCAAGTAAATTTTCTCAACAATTAATAATTTTTTTATTATGGCAATCTTTCAAGAATGATTATAAGAAATTTCAAAATTAAGATATGATTGGCCACAAAATATCTTAGATACTTCATATTTATATGAGATTTAACAAATTTCATGATATTCATACCATAAATCTCAACATACAACTTATGATGAATGTCATTAACGCATAATTTTCTAGACAATCATATACACGCACTAACTAGGTATAAACTAATTTCTTGTACATGATAATGCTCGTGTGAAGAATATAATATTTTCAATATCACCAAGTATGAGTTGTGATATAAACGTTAAAGGCAAGTTAATATAGAAAGTCTTAACAACAATACATTTTAGTTAAAATTTTAAAACTTGCAAAACTAATTTATTCTTACTCTTATAAACTAAAACTTTTACTTATATGCATTTTATTTTCACAACTCATTTTCTTTATCTATTACCTAGGATCTTGATGGTAATATTTTTCATGTTTCATGATACTAAAGATATGCTTCAAATACTTACTAAGAAATAAAATTTTACTTGTTGTTCTCTCAAAATATTATATTATTAGAAAATAATTAATATCTTATGAGAGTATACTTAATTTAGTAAGTATTTTGTAAAAATAAAATATTATAAAATCTAGTTTAACAATTTATGTGAAGTAAATTTAGTATGCAACTATTTAACACATGATATTTATCATAATATAATTGCACAAATTTAACAGCAAAACTCTCCCACTATTTCATCATACTAGTATAAAACCTAAATGCTTTTCAAGAATTATGGTAACTTATATATATATATAAATTGTTTTATATGTCCATGAAAAAAATTCATATATATATATGTATATATATATATAACATTATGTACTTTGTTAAGCTTTAAAGTTAATGCTTAAAATTTTAAATCATAATTACGTAATATACAAAACAAAACATTTTAAATATGCTAAACATATTTATACCAGATAGTACATGCCCTCAAAATAATCAACTTTAATTTCATACTAGTATAAAACATAATTGCTTTTCAAGAATTATGGTAACTTATATATATATATAAATTGTTTCATATCCATGAAAAAAATTCATATATATATATATATATATAACATTATGTTCTTTGTTAAGCTTTAAAGTTAATGCTTAAAATTTTAAATCATAATTACGTAATATACAAAACAAAACATTTTAAATATGCTAAACATATTTATACCAAATAGTAAATGCCTTCAAAATAATCAACTTTAATTTCATATGTCATATTTTACATAAGTATGATCACTCGTAAAATTAGTTTACCAAATAATGATATAATAAAACATAGGGGAGATAAAAGACTAAAAATTATTACCCCTTGAAATTAACTAAATTAACATTTTATTTAAATCATAGAAAGGGAAAATAATTAAGTGATTCATAATAACATAGGATCTTAAAAGGTGGAAATTCCATGTTAAATCATGAAATTATTGGGATTGACTCAAATCATATAAAAAATTTGCATAGAGGTTTTTTCAAGATGGGATTAGTTAGATATTATTTGATGAAGAAGAAAACTTGTAAGAGAAGAATTCTAAGAGAAAAAGGATTTTTGATAGGTAAGTTAGTATATTTATAAATAGGTGCAGTATCCATAAAGTTAGGTATGCAAAAATGATGTAAAAGAGTTGTAAAATTTTATAGAATAGATACCCTTTAGGACTATAGGATATTGAGAAGGTTTTTATGGGTGTGTACGTTTTAGTAGATTAGAGGTGAATAAGAGGGTCAACATATGTATAGTGCATGGATGCACATGGTTATGTGTTTATTTGGGTTGAAAATATGTCATAGGACTAAAGGAAAATAAAAAGGTCCATTGATATTGAATGTGAGTGTTTGATTTGATGTTTGTTTACAATTCTCTACAACTAGTAAATTTTTTTTCATATATGGATGTAACTTGGTTGGGCTGAATCACATTAAATTGTTATCTCTTGTAGTTGATTGATCATTTAATTTTGCTTTCATTGGCTTATATTTTTAATTAATTAGGAGTTTTTTTTGGCCTAACAATTACTATTAGAGCTCGACTAACACTGGTATCAAAGTGAAGGTTCAAGACATTGAAAAAGGTAAACCCAAAAGAGCTTGATTCAAAAGAAGAGTTTGAGTTCATAATTTGATAGATCGATTTATATGATGCATGAATATGCAGAGAAAACTATTATGAAACTTCCATTACAAGTGAAGCTAAGTATATGCAGCATGAAAATTATTGATTGATATAATTAAGTCAAGGTGAAGATTATTAGGATTAACTTAAATCTTATAAGAGATTTGTATAGAGATTTATTTGAGATGGGATTGGATAGAATTGTTTGATGGATAAAGAGACTTGTATGAGAAAAATTTTAAGAAAAAAATGATTTTTGATGGGCAAGTTAGTATGTTGATAAATGATTAGAGTCTCTATTGGATTAAGTATGAGAAAAAGATTTAAGATAGTTATAAAATTTTATGGGATAGATATCCCATATGATTAGAAGAGTTTGAAAAGGTCTTTATGGGTTTGTATGTTTAAATCAACTAAAGAAGAATGATAGAATCCACATAGGTATGGTGCATGGGTGCACGGGTGCACATGGATATATATATTTATTTAGAAAATATTTCATAGGATTAGAAAAGAATGAGAGGGTACATGTGTATTGATTATGAGTATTTGATTTGATTTTTGTTTGTAATTTTTTAAAACTATTGAATTTTTTTTCTTAGTCGTAGATGGAAGCTATTTGAGCTAAATTACATTAAATTATTATCTTTTATGATTGATTGATTGTTTAACTTTGCTTCTGTTAGCTTACATGTTTAATTGATTAAATTTTTACCTAACAACTACTATTAGAACTATCGTGACACTAATAGAAATTATATAAAAACCTAGACAATGATGGAGAAGATGCAAAAATAAAGTAAAATTTACGGTGTTTAAATGGAAATAAAGTATTGAGACGTGTCTCATTAGATTTATATATAAATTAGTTGCTTATTAAATAGATATATAATATGTTTGAGATAAAAAGTTTATTATATTATTTTATATTTTCCAATTGCTATAATCATAATTAAGTATTACATAATCAACTATTATATTATAATCAAGTTACAATTACTCAATAATTAACTAACAAAATATAACATAACTAGACAATCAAATCTACACTTAGTGGGATTGAACATTAGGCCTTAAGATTCTAGAACCTCATCTCTACCACTAAGTGAAAGCTTCATTAACACTATTCTATATTTTTAATATTTTATTATATAAATTTTTAAAGATTTTAGTTTCTTACATTATTTTTTAACAACAATATCAAACATTTAAAATTTTTAAACACATTTTTCTCATCATATTTTTAAATGGATTTTTCCCACCCAAGTGTTTTTCCCAAATGCAAAAAACATTCTTTAGACAATACTAGTTAGCTATCACTATCTTATGCTATTTATTTTTAGTTTTAATTTCTCAAGTTTAGTTATAAAAAAATATGAAAAAAAAACTAAATTAAAATGAGCAATTTATAAAAGACATATCACGTTTATTTTATCCCATGCAAAAAATGAATTTTAATTTTCATTTAAATTAAAAATAAATTTTTATAAAAAAACTGTAATTTAAAAATAAAAAAATAAATTTTAATTACAAAAATTTGAAATTTGAAATATATATAAAATATTCTTTCTTAACATAATTTCATGAATTAACTTAATTAATTTAAACTCACTAACAAAAAAAAAAATTGGTTTATGAATTTGGCGAGTTTTGAAGTACTGAATACCTTTACTGTTTGCCACAGCAAACCTATCAAACTTTTTGACTTTATCGCCCCTCTCATGTACTTTCTACCATATTTCCGAGAAACCAAAAATGTATAGTAAATATTTAATTAATCTTTTTTAACCTAAAGCCAGAAAGCAAACAGGAAAGGCAAGACATGAAACATATGATACATATAATTAATCAAAGTGGGAAAAGAATATGAGTGAAAGTGAAAAAAAAAAAAAGAAAATGTAAAAATAAGAAATATGGCAATGATGACACTTCCATGTCTTGGTCCTAGTCCTTGAATAATTGTTTACCAGAGCTACTTTTGCCCAAAGTTTTAAGATTAAATATTTAATTTGATTTTTTAATTTTTTAATTTACTCTTAAATTTTTTTATTCATCTACTTACTTTATTTACATGTGAAAAGATATTATACATTAAATCGTGATCACCTTTCAAATACAACAAACCTCATATGATCTTAACTGAGCTTATTAGCAATCTTTAATTTGATTTTAGGATGCTAATATTTGATAAGATGAACAAAGGATAGAGAGAGTTCTCTCTCCTTATTTAATTTGAAATTTTTAAAAAAATTCTCATCATATACCTCTTTTACAAATTAAGAAAATTTTGAAAATTTTCAATTTGAAATTCAAATCACATTTATTATTTTTAATATTTGACTCCTAAAGCAAAAATAAACTAGAAGAGTTTTTTTATTACAAGGCAAAAATAAACTATTTGACTCTCAAAATTTTACTATTTTTCGCTTATATGGTAAGTCCATTTAATATTTCTCTTACAAAGCAAAAATAACCAACTTATCCAAGAAGAAAAGAAGGTGCAACTGTTATTTAGAACATCTATCAAAGACTTTGAATGCATGCTAAACATATTTATATTAGATAGTACAGGCTCTTAAAATAATTAATTTTAATTTCATATGTCATATTTTACATAGACATTATCACTCATAAAATCAGTTCACCAAATGATGATTTAATAAAACAAAAGGAAAAGAAAAGATTGGAAGTTGTTACCACTTGAAATTGGCCAAATTAACATTTTATTTAAATCATAGGAAGGGAAAATAATTAAGTGATTCATAGTAACATAGGATCCCAAGAGGTGGAAATTCCATGTTAAATTATGAAATTGTTGAGATTGACTTAAATCCTATAAAAGATTTGTATAAAGATTTTTTTGAGATGGGATTGGCTAAATATTGTTTGATAAACAATATAACTTGTAAGAGAAGAATTCTAAGAGAAAAATAATTCTTGATAGGTAAGTTAGTATACTTATAAATAAGTAGAGTCTCTATAAGGTTAGGTATGTGAAAATGATGTAAAAAAAGTTGTAAGAATTTATGAGATAGATACTCCATAAGACTATAAGAGATTGATAAGATCTTTATAGAATGAAAGGATCAACATAGGTATAATGCATTGATGCATATGGGTATATATTTATTTAGGTTAAAAATACTACATCGGATCAAAGGAGAATGAGAGCTCAATGGGTATTGGTTGTGAGTGTTTGATTTGATGTTTGTTTGTAATTTTTTACTATTAGTAAATCTTTTTTCTCATTTGTATATGTAAATCGATTAAATTGAATCATGTTAAATTATTATCTTTTATGGTTGATTGATCATTTAATTTTACTTCTACTGGCTTGTATATTTAATTGATTAGGGATTTTTTGCCAAACAACAAGTATTAAAGTTAGACTAAAAACTAGTATCAAAGTGAAGGTTCAAGACGTGGGAAGAGGTAAGCCTAAAAAAACTCAATTCAAGGGAAGAGTTTAAGTTTATATTTTGATAGATTGATTTGTGAAAAGCATGAATACACAGAAAAGATTGTTATAAAACTTCCATTGCAAGTGGAATTAAGCATGTATAACATGAAAATTGCTTATTGATGGAATTTGAGTCAAATTGGAGATTGTTGGGATTGACTTAAATCTTATAAAAGATTTGTATAGAGATTTATTCAAGATGAGATTGGATAGCTATTATTTGATAGATAAGAAGACTTATGAACAAGAGTTCTAAAAGAAAAATGATTCTTGATAGGCAAATTAGTATGCTTATAAATAGGTAAAATCTTCATAAAGTCAGGTATGAGAAAAATATGTAAAATAATTATAAGATTTTATGAGGTAGACATCCTATAAGATTAAAAGAGATTAAAAAGGTCTTTATAAGTTTGTATGCTTGAATGGACTAGAGAAGAATGAGAGAATCTACATAGGTATGTTGTATGAGTACATATGAGTATATACTTGCTTGGATTGAAAATATTTCATAAGATTGAAAGAGAATGAGATGGTACATATGTGTTGATTATGAGTATTTGATTTGATTTTTGTTTGTAATCTTTTACAATTATTGGATTTTTTCTCATTCGTGGATGAAAGCTAGTTGGGTTGAACCACATTAAATTATTGTCTCTTGTGATTGATTGATCGTTTGATTTTATTTTTACTAACTTGCATATTTCATTGATTAGGGGTTTTTGCCTAACAACTAGTATTAGAGCTATTGTGATACTAATAGAAATGATATAAAAACCTAGACAATGTTAGAGAAGAAGCAAAAATAAGGTAAAAATTATGGTATTTGAATGGAAATAGAGTATCGAGACATGTCTCATTAGATTCATATATAAATTAGTTGCTTATTAAATATATATAATGTATTTGAGATAAAAAATTTGATTATATTATTTTTATATATTTCAATTGTTATAATCTTATTTAAGTATTATATAATCAACTATTATATTATAATTAAGTTACAGTTATCGAATAATTAATTAAGAAAGTAAAACATAACTAGACCTACACATAATAAGATTTAAGTATTAGGCCTCAAGATTCTAGAATCTCCTCTTTACCACTAAATCAAGGCTTCTTTAACATTATTCTATATTTTTAATATTTTATTATTATATAAATTTTTAAAGATTTTAGTTTCTTACATTAATTTTTAACAACAATATCAAACATTTAAAATTTTTAAACACTTTTTTCTCATCATATTTTTAAATGGATTTTTCCAACCCAATTTTTTTTTTCCAAATGCAAAAGCATTCCTTAGACAATACTAGTTAACTATCAAATCTTAAGCTATTTATTTTTAGTTTTAATTTCTTAAGTTTAGTTATAAAAAAATACAAAAACTATATTAAAATGAGCAATTTATAAAAGACATATCACATCTATTTTATCCCATGCAAAAAATGAATTTTAATTTTCATTTAAATTAAAAAAAATATTTTTTTATAAAAAATTATAATTTAAAAATAAAAAAATAAAATTTTTAGTATAAAAATTTTAAATTTAAAATATGTTAAGTATTATTTCTTAACATAAATTTTATAAATTAACTTAATTAAATTTAAACTGGCTAACAAAAAAAAAATGATTTATGAATTTGACAAGTTTTGAAGTAGTGAATACCTTTGCAGTTTGCCACAGCAAACCTATCAAGCTTTATGACTTTATCCTCCATCTCTTGTCCTTTCTACCATCCTTCCAAGAAATAAAGAATATATAGTAAATATTTTATTAATCTTTTCTACCCTAAAGCTGGAAAGCAAACAGGAAAGGCAGGACGTGGAACATATGATACATATAATTAATCAAAGTGGGTAGAGAATAGGACTGAAAGTAAAAAAAAAAAAAAAAGGCAAAAGAAAGATATATGGCAATGATGCCACTTCCACGTCTTGGTCTTTGTCTTTGAGTAATTGTTTTGCAGTGCTACTTTTGGCCAAAGTTTTAAGATTAAATATTTAATTTGATTTTTTTAATTTTTTAATCTACTTTTAAAATTTTTTTATCCATCTACTTATTTTATTTACATATGATGAAAAAACATTATGCATTAAATGATGATCACCTCTCAAATATAACAGACCTCGCATCATCTTAGTTGAGCTCATTAGTAATCTTTAATTTGATTTTAGGATGCTAATATTTAATAAGATGAACAAAGGATAGAGAGAGTTCTCTCTCCTCATTTAATCTGAAATTTTTTAAAAAAATTCTCTTCATCTACCTCTTTTACAAATTAAGAAAATTTTAAAACTTTTTAATTTAAAATTCAAATCACATTTAATATTTTTAATATTTGACTCTTAAAGCAACAATAAACCAGAAGAGTTTTTCTATTACAAAGCAAAAATAACTATGTGACTCAAAATTTTAATATGTTTCGACTTATATGGTAAGTCCATTTAATATTTCTATTACAAAGTAAAGATAAACAACTTACCCAAAAAGAAAGGAAAGTGCAACTACTGTTTAGAATATCTACCAAAGACTTTGAAAGTCTTACAACCCTGGCTAGCTCGTCTCACACGCTTCAGTTTAGAATATCTGCCAAAGACTTTGAAAGCCTTTCAACCCTAGCTAGCTCGTCTCACACGCTTCAGTTTAGGGAATATGTAATATGCAAAGTTGGTCCAACATTTAAATTTTGATTTTGAATTCTACCATATGATTTTTGTTTCTCTCTCTAACAGGCCCAACATTTTCCCCACAGCTTCCCTTTGATGCTAAACCCCACGTAAGGCCAATTATTAATCAGTCAATCGGAATCGTGTATACTATCTGGTTGTACTTGTAATTACAAGGTCTAATTTCTTGTCTTCTGGCTTTCCGGATCAAAACGCCCTTCCTATTTCTTTCTTTCTTTCTCTTGTGTTTCTCTTCATCATGATGAATAGAAGCAATAAAAGTTTTAGTTTGCAAAGCCTGTTACTTCTCCAACTTTTAAATTTCTGTATCTTCATTATAGGTGAGGCAGTGCCTCCTTATATCCCTATTGAAAACATCTCAATTAACTGTGGCTCCTTCTCTGACTCCATAGCTTGGGATGGCCGCTTGTGGAGTGGGGAAAGCAATTCTAAATTCCCCGTCATAAATTCACAAAACAAACTATCCGTATTTTTGAATGCCTCTACTGGCCATGTACCCTACATCACAGGCCGCCTTTCTTACTCCGAATTCAGCTACATAATTCCCCTTACTAGTGGGCAAAAGTTCATTCGCTTGCACTTTCATGTAAATTCATATCCGGAATTTAATCTGTCTAAGGCTTTCTTCTCTGTTAAGGCAGGTCCATTTACACTTCTTAGAAACTTCAGTGCTTTACTTCATGCTCAAGGCGAGGAAACTCTTGTTAAAGAATTCTGCGTTAGTATCCAAGACGGTCAGAACCTAAACATAACATTCACTCCAAGTTCTGCTATCACAGATGCATATGCTTTTATAAACGGGATTGAAATTGTGTCTATGCCCGCTAACCTATTCTACAGACCTGCCAATGATGCAGGTGTGAGCTTTCTTGGCCAGTCTAACTTGTACTCGTTTGGAAACGACACTGCCCTTGAGATGTTTTACCGGCTCAGTGTTGGCGGGATGTCAATCCCGCCCACAGAAGACACTGGCATGTACAGAGCCTGGTCAGACGACTTTGAATACATAACATCAGCTTCATATTTTACGGTTAACAACAGTATTAATCTCACCTTCAGCGCTATACCATCATTCTCTGCTCCGGAATCCATCTATAGAACTGCTAGAGTAATGGGGCCAAACAGGACTTTCAATGAGCACTCAAATCTAACTTGGCAGTTTCCTGTTGATTCTGACTTTGATTACTTTGTGAGGTTGCATTTTTGTGAGATGCACGACGTTGTAGCAGAACCAGGTGATAGAGTCTTTGTGATTTTCATAGCCAATCTAACAGCAGAAAGTCAAGCAGACGTTATAGCGTGGAGCGGTGGAAGTCGGATTCCAAAGTATAGAGATTACGTAGTGGCAATAAAAAATAAAGGAAATCAAAAGAAACAAAATCTCTCAATTAAGCTACACCCTGCCCTAGGTCGCTATATCGATGCAATCTTGAATGGAGTTGAAATTTTCAAATTGAGCAAGGGTGGTGATCTTTCCGGACCTAACCCTGATCCCATGCCCAATCTTCTCGAACCTATGAAGCCGCCAATCGAGCAATCAGGAAAGAAGTGGAAAATAATTGTCGCTGTTGTTGGTCTAATTTCTACCTTTGCAGCAGCCTCTCTTCTATTTTTCTTGATTTTAAGGATACGTTCCAGTAAATTTGCCAACAAAAGTAGCCGTGCTCTACCTTCTGATATTTGTCGCCACTTCTCACTAAGGGAGATAAAAGCAGCTACCAACAACTTCGATGAGAATTTCATCATCGGAAGAGGAGGATTTGGCAACGTGTACAAAGGATTCATTAATGCTGGCTCCATCCCTGTTGCAATCAAACGTTTGAATCCAGGTTCACAACAAGGGGTGCTTGAGTTTAGGACCGAAATCGAGATGCTTTCTCAACTTCGGCACCAAAATTTAGTTTCTTTAATGGGCTATTGCAAAGACAATAACGAAATGATCCTTGTGTATGACTACATGGTTCATGGAACCCTGAGAGATCACCTCTACAATACGAACAATCCCCCATTACAATGGGAAAAAAGGCTCAAAATGTGTATTGCTGCTGCTCAGGGGCTACATTATCTTCACAGAGGTCCCAAGGACACCATCATTCACAGAGACGTGAAGACCACAAATATTTTGTTAAGTGAGAAATGGGTGGCCAAAGTTTCTGACTTTGGATTGTCTAAAATGAACGACCTGTCCAACACGCATATCAGCACTGCTGTCAAGGGCAGCTTTGGCTACTTGGATCCTGAATACTTCCGTCTTCAACAACTAACAGAGAAATCGGATGTGTACTCTTTTGGCGTGGTGTTGTGCGAAGTATTATGCGCTAGAGCACCAATAGATCGAGCTATGGATCATTTGCAAATAAGTTTAGCAGAGTGGGCACAACATTGCTACAACAATGGAACCCTTGATCAAATAATGGATCCTTATTTACAGGGTAAGATCAACCTTCCAAGTCTGTTAAAATTTGGTGAAGTAGCTATGAGTTGTTTGGCTACCGAGGGGATTAAAAGGCCGGCTATGAGTGAAGTGGTGTGCGGGCTTGAGCTTGCATTGCAGCTGCAGGAGAGTGGAATTAATGGAAACGATGAGAATCATGTGAATGACTCAACAGTCATTGATTATCATGTGTTGTTTACTAGTGGTAGTGGATCATTGAATGTTGGTCGCTAGAATAGATGCTTTAATTTTTTGCCCATTGTAATCTTAATTCCATCTTTTTATGAACATTAATAATAACTGAAGTGCAGATAAAGTTTGACATTATTTTTGTTGATGCAAAGTCGTTATAATCTAAAATAGAAGAAAAAATTATAAGCATTAAGAATTAAATTTTAAATATATTTTAAGTAAATTTTTAAAAGTAATAATATGAATCAAATGAGTTAAATTTTAAATTAATAATTTACTATTATGACTTATTATTGAATGGATTTTTATTTAATTTTTGGATGTATCAAAAGACTTACCTTCCTAATTTGCACTAAAAAAAAATTACCACACTTTGGATTGTATTAGAGATACTCTTCTTCTATGTTCCCTATATCTCACACTTCAAGATTCAAGTTCTAATTTTAAGTATCTCAATAAAAATGAATCTACTCAATAAATCATGAAAACATATATAACTCAAATATTTTCAAGAAGATTTAAAATTGTATTATTTTAGCTAAATATCTATTACCAAATCTTTCTCACCATTCGATAACTTTGTATTTTATTTTTTTTTATAAATTTTGATAATTTTAAATATAAAAAATATGAATTTTTATATATAAAACACCTAACTTTATTGGTAATTAAAGATCTCAAACTCTTGAGTGATTAGCGAATTACTAGATCATTGACTAACTATAATTTGATTTCTAAAATTATAGTTAACACAATAGGGTTGGGCTGTCTATTTCTAAAATTAGTTTCCTTGTATTCAATTATGATTAAAACTTAAGAGGATTTGGGTGGAATTACCCTATAATCACAGCATACCGGTAATCATATGTGCTTAAGTTGTACGGGCAAGGGGAGGTTAACTGTGCTACTTACAGGCTATGACCATCAATCATACTGATCCTTTTCGAAAACTATTGCATAAGTTTCTAAGATTCACTGTGATACCTACAGGCTACAACCATCAATCAAATTGATCGTTTTTGAAGAATATTGTATAAGTTTCTAAAAGATTCCAATTTCCAAAGAAGAGAGTTCAAAACCATCGAGTCGACCCTACATTATCACATGCTTTCCTGTGTTAGAGCCCGACAGTGAGGTCACCGTACACCATGAGCACATGGCCATTACGTTCATCATCTCATTAATATAAACCTTGGTCAGTCTGCTATAAGGATAAATCAAATTATAGTTAGTCAACGATCTAGTAATTTACTAATCACGCATGTAGACACTTCAATTCGTTCGAAACTTTTAATAGAAGGATCAAGATATTTAATATTTTTTATTTGAATTTTGTCTAGACTATTGGACTTTGGAGATGTTTGTTGGGAACAATTGGGCTTTGAATTTGTGTGAGCTTTAAGCCAGTTTTCTTTAGTTTTTCCTGTTTATATTTGGGAGCCCAGCAGATAATTCTTTTGTTTTTAATAGTTTTCGCTTTTTTTTTTCTATTTTATTTTTAATAAAAATTAAATAATAAATAAATAAAAGGGAAAGAAAATCAAGATTTTTTTATTCTATTAAGGGATTCAATCCTAGAAATCGAGTTAAATAAAAAATGAAATTAAATCTAAAAAAATTATTGACTGAAATCAAAGCAAAATTTTAAAAGCAAAAAATTCAAGCCATGAACGGATTCTAATCTATGCCATTCAATAAAAATTCTTAAAATTTCTAATAAAAAACCCTATATAAATCCTCTTCTAACACATAGAAAATACACTAATAGAATAGGTAAAAATCATAAAAAAAAAAATCACACAGTTTAAAGAAAGTATTGTTTTGGTAGTAAGGTTTTTTATTTTTGAAGAATTTTAAGAAATTTGAGAAATTATAAGGGTATAATTCGGTCAAGGTATAATCTAGGAGGCAAATAAGTTGATTGGTTGTTTTTTTTTTTTTTTGGGGGGGGGGGGGGGAATTTTCTACCTTTTTCTAGAATTTTTTAGGAAATTCTAGAAATTAGATGAATTTTTTAATTTCTCAGTTGAATTTATCGGCTAAAATTAAAGTTTTCAACTAGATTTTGATGAGTTTTTCCAAAATTTGGCAAGTCCCCATATTTTGACTACCGATGTTCATATTTTTCTAGAGAGAGAAGTAAAGAGAAAATGAATTAGAGAGAGAGTGTAAGGAAATCTAAGACAAAAAACAAAAATTTTTTTCTTTTATACTGATGCTAAACAATATCATTTCAGATCTAGGATTCATCAGGATCTGCGTGTTTCCTATTCTCAAATCTGATCTGTTGCATTACCTAGTTTACAACTTGATTCTAGTAGCCCCCTTCAAGCCAAACTGAGTGGTCTCAGCTAAGTCGTTTCAGCTGGTTTTCGTGCTTGAAGCCAAGCCCTGCCTCCAAGCCATAAGCCAAACTGAATTCTAGTACTTTTTTTATTTTATTCATTTATTTCTATTAAATTATTTCTTTATTTATTATATTTTTATTTATTTGTTTAATTGTTTATTTATTTATTTATATTTGTAAATACATATATTTTTTATGAAAATATTTTTTAAAATAAAAAGAGCCTTACCAACATATTGGAGGGCTAATAATTTTATTTTAAAAAATAAGGTTTTATCGCTATATTGGAAACCTTACCAACATATTAGAAGGCTCATGATTTTAAAACTAAGGTTTTACCAACATATTGAATAACCTTATAATTTTTAATAAAAATCCAATTTGAAAAAGAAAAAAAAAGCTTTTCATAAAATCCTATCAATGTATTAAAAGATAATTTTTTATAGAAAACTGACCAACATATTGGAAGATATTTCTAAAAATAAATCATTTTTATAGAAATTTATTACTAGAAATAAAATTAAATGAATTTGTTGATGGAGCCTTTTCAAAGCATAACAAATAGTCTTCTTGAATACTCTTGAAGTGAAAAAATATTCTTAAATTATTACCAACATATTTGAGTAATTTAAGAAAAACTTTTCAATATTAAATTATTTGGTAAATTATAAATAAGGTTTGAATAACTTAAAATCAAATTGCTATCATCATTTGGATGGATACTGTAAGGGTGTTTTAACCTTCCTCATGCATAACCACACTCCCAAACCTAAAATCTGACTTTGTGGACTAGAATCTAACATTTAAAGATACCTAAGTCAAACTTGAAACTTTTCTTTAAAATAGGGTAAATTCAGTTAGGTGGTTAATAACACCTAAATAAAAAGGATTGAAGATGACTTTTAAATCTATGTCAATAAATAGATTAACGGATTTATACGTTATGATAGTTTTACAACTCTACTGAAGACATTGAGAGTCCAGCTAGTAAATATTTCTTGATATCCAAGTCTAACTTAATAAATTTAAAAATTCTTTTTTATTTTTCTCATTATTTGTATTTATTTATTTATTTATTTATCATAACGTATAAAATGAGCTCTACACCTTAGTTTTATCCCTTATGAAGGAGTGAAGTACCTATGCCTTCATGAGATTTCATGTCTCCGTATAAGTTAGTGAAACATTCCCACTCAAATAGAACCATTTTTGCTTGTAGTCTATAATGGGTGAGGATTGGGATGCCTTACTAGTCTATTATAGACAATGATGTGAGGAACAATTTCGAAACTTTTAGAAATAACTTAAATCACATATGGTTAACCTTATGAGTTTAACCTATACGTAGAGCCATATTCCCTTTAACTTTTGGAATTGACCTTGAGTTGGTATCATGTTGTTATCATATTTTATTTGCTTTGCTAATACGCTTATTTTTTTTTATATTGAAATAATTAACCAATTTCTTTATTTTTGTTCTTGTCTTGCATATTCATAAAACATCCATACAGATTGCTTAGCATACTTGCCCCAAAGATATTTTCAATTAAAACTTTCATAGAATTCACTGAACGTCAGTTTGTGCCTTATCTATGTTCTTCGAGTGTGAGTCACCCAATGATTTGAAGGTATAATTAAAAAAAAAAAACAATAAGAAAAAGGGGATTGTCTACCATTTGGCTATGTCTCTACGTTGCCTAAAGAAGTTCATTTGATCTTCAAACAAAATGATTTGAAGTACTTGTCAGATATATGAAAAAATATAAGTCAGTTAGCCTTCTTCAAAAAATATGGCCATAATACGCATTTTCTTTTAATGGTAGTTGAAAATTCTCTCATTAAAGTAGTTGTGCAATTCTGGGATCCTTCATATAGATGTTTCATCTTCAATGAGGTTAACATGGCACTGACTATAAAAGGAATATTCTACATCTATGGGTTTGCATCTTCAACCACTAGATAAAATATATGTCAAAAGGTAGAAACTAGCATTTTGCAAGAAACTATCCGATCTCATGAAAGTAAAAAAAAAAGATGTGAATGTACAAGTTCAAGAAAGAAATGATCATATCTGTTTGCCTTAGGAATTTTTCTATGATTTCATCATAAAGTACCTGAATGATAACCAAATGTTAGATATATTTGCTTTGACTATATATGGCATGTTGGTCTTTCCCAGAATCTTAGGTCATATTGAGATAGAAGTGATCGACTTTCTTTTGGCATTTGAAAAAAGCTTAAAACCCTTTACCTACAATCTTAGCTGAGACAATTAAAGCCCTGAACCATTATTATTAGAAAGGGAAAATAGGCTTTGTTAGATGTGTGCCATTGCTCTATTTGTGGATGAAAAGTCATTTTGAGTGTAAGAAGAATGCATTTTTGAAACTTTACTTTTGTAATCAAGCTCCAATTAAAGAGTTTTACAAGAGTAAATGGCCAAAATTCAAGTCAAAGGAGGAATGGATAGTTTTATTCATGGAACCTTGAGAGATCACCTCTACAACACGAATAATCCCCCATTACAATGGGAAAAAAGGCTCAAAATGTGTATTGCTGCTGCACATGGGCTACATTATCTTCATAGAGGTCCCAACCACATCAGCATTCACAGAGACGTGAAGACCACAAATATTTTGTTAAGTGAGAAATGGGTGGCCAAAATATCTGATTTTGGATTGTCTAAACTGAACAACCTGTCCAACACGCATATCAGCACTGCTGTCAAGGGCAGCTTTGGCTACTTGGATCCTGAATACTTCCGTCTTCAACAACTGACAGAGAAATCAGATGTGTACTCTTTTGGCGTGGTGTTGTGCGAAGTATTATGTGCTAGCACCAATAGATCGAACTGTGGATCATTTGCAGATAAGTTTAGTAGAGTGCGTACAACATTGCTACAACAATGGAACCCTCTATCAGATAATAGATCCTTATTTACAGGGTAAGATCAGCCTTCCAAGTCTGTTAAAATTTGGTGAAGTAGCTACAAGTTGTTTGGCTTCCGAGGGGATTAAAAGGCCGGTAATGAGTGAAGTAGTGTGCGGACTTGAGCTTGCAATGCAGCTGCAGGAGAGTGGAATTAATGGAAACGATGAGAATCATGTAAATGACTCAACAGCCATTGATTATCATGTGTTGTTTACTAGTGGTAGTGGATCATTGAATGTTGGTCGCTAGAATAGATGCTTTAATTTTTTTGCCAATGTAATCTTAATTCCAGCCTTTTATGAACATTAATAATAACTGAAATGCAGATAATATTGAAGTTTAATATTTTTTTTGTTGGTGCAAAGATGTTGTAATCTAAAACAAAAGAAAGAGTTGTAAATATTAAAATTTGAATTTTAAATATATTTTTTTATAAATTTTTAAAAGTGATTACATAGATTAGATGAGCTAAATTTTGATTAGATGAGCTAAATTTTGAACTAATAGTTTACTTTTATAACTTATTATTGAATAGATTAATTTTTGAATGCATCTTAAGACTTACCTTCCTAATTTGCACTAAAAAAAATAAAAAACTTACCGCACTTTGGATTGCATTAAAGATATTCTCCTTCTATATTCCCTATACCTTACACTTCACTTTTAAGATTCAAGTTCTAATTTTAAGTATTTCAATAAAAATAAATTTGCTCGATAAATTATTAAAATATATATAGCTTCAAATATTTTCAAGAAGATTTAAAATTTTATTATTTTTGCTAAATATCTATTAACATTTTTTTCTCACCATTCCATAATTTTTGTATTTTATTTTTTGTATAGATATAATTTACAGTTGAATCTTTTCATATTATTAATCTATACGTCAAATTATATCTATACAATAATTATATCTATACAAAAAATTAATCTATTCAATATTATTAATCTATACGTCAAATTAACTTGTCACTTGATTTTTAAAAAACATTATTTCAATATTTTTAACCAAGAACTTCATAAATTTCTTTTAAGGAACTAAGCTTAAAGTATTGTCTTGCAAACTTAACTAATATATATTGACAAGATAAGATATAATTTTCTTAAAGGAGAAAAAAAAGCCGAAAAATTGAGTTGTTTTTCGCAGAATATATATCAGTTAAAGACTTTTCCAAGTCTCCGTTTGTCGACGTCCGTGGACGAGTCTTACAGAAAAGTCATGATGGGGCCCCATGGAAAATTTTCTTTGGAAAATGATACGGTTTGCTGTGGGCTCAACACTAGTGTCATATCCCCACTAAAAGTTAGTTTTTAATATTAAAATATTAATTGTTATTCTGTCAAAGCACATTTCTTTTTTTTCTTTTTTCTTTTTTAATTTTGATGTGTAAAAGTGTTTCTTATCATTATTTTTATGCAATTTTAATTTTTTAATGTAACGAGAATATTTTCAACGAATATAATTTTTATTTATATGTATAAAAAAGAATATTATGACATAAATTAAATACTTATTGAAATTGAATCATAAATTAATTTAATTGATTTAAGTAATATTCTTAAAAAAATAACATTTAACAATGTAAAATTTAAATATCTAACATCTACAATTTTTTTATTTTAAATTGCAAACTTTTTTATTAAAAAATAATTATTGAAACCTCACTTTACTTTTACAATTTGATGATTATCCTTCTTAATATATATACATATATATATATGACATACTATTGCAAATTACATGTCATTTATCTCATAGTTTTGAATATTTGGGCAAATTGAAGAAAAACCAAAGTAATGCTAATGTATCCAATCATAAATTTAGTTCAGTGATTAGAATATATATGATTTATTTCTAAAAATAAAGTTTGATTTTTTTAATTAAAAAAAACTTATATTGATGTTTTTAAAAGGCAAACATATAAAATTACAAAGATAACAAAAAATAAGCGATCATTATTACATTACTTGAGCTTTCATACTTGTCTCCTATTAGAATTAAATTTATCAACCTACTTTATTAAATTATAAAATTACTAATTAATAATAGTCCATTTATTAAAAAATTCTAACATTCTCTCACTTTGACAATATTAATTGAGATATTTGATTTTGATAAAATATAATTTAAAAAATAAGATTCCAAATTGATTAACTTTATTTTGATGTGATCATAGTTCTAAAAAATTATTTAATCCTTGAGACAATATCTTAATGATCATGTTCAATAAATCATCTAATACCAAATCATGGTAGCCATTATGTCCCATATTAATATAAGATCGATCCATGGTTACAAGGACTAGAAACTCTATCAAGAATGGAATTCAGTGTGGTTGTATAGCAAGAAAATAATATCTAAATATGATTTTAATGTGTTATTATCATTATCAATTCTCTTCCCAATTTTTTCAAACTTGCTAAGAAATCTCCATGGCATTCAAATGTGCTTGTATATCTCCTCCATATCCTTGAGGTTACTTGTTGATGTAATTTATGGAACATACCTAAATTTTATTAAAATCATATTTAAGACAGATACCAAGTTTTAAGATTTTATAATATGACATATTAATATGAGATTTGCATATGCAATATAAACATATATACAAATAACAACTATGATGTATATATAAAATAATTATGTCCATTTAACTTTGTGATACCTCATGACTTATTCATTTTAAACCAGTGATAGATCTTGACATCTGATCTTGAAGGGGCCAATTAAAATTATATATTTTTTCATTTGTTATGTTATTCAAATTTGAGAGTTAATGTCAAATATAGTATGTGTTTAACAAGAATATACTAATTTTTTCTAATTTTTTTCTTTATGTTTAGATTGTCCAATCTCTATATTTATATTTGTTACATATATATCAAATACAAATGCTTCTCAAAAAAGAAATTTCGATCAGTTAACATAATTTATTTGAAGTTTTATCAAACCAAAAAGAAAAAAAAAGAAAAAGATCACAAAGATATTAGAAGATAAGTGTTGGCTAAAAAAAAAAAAAAAACCCTTTGGTGTTTGGTTGAAAAGTTGTAATCTTGTTAAGAAATCTAGAAAGTTAATTTGTTTTTTTTTTAATTTACTTGAATGTTATTTAATGTTTATTGCAAATCTATTATTTTTAAGAGTTCATGAATAATGATTGCGGATATAATAAATAGACAAATAATATTGCGATTTAATTCTTCATAAATTAGAATTGTTAAACTTAAATTAAAAATTAAAAATAAAATTAACAAATAATAATTTTAATATGAGAACTAATTAAATTAAATTTAAATATATAAAATAATTATAGTATATATATATATAATATAATCCTCCTATATATTATAGGGTTGAGGAGTATTAGAAAAAATTGATCATGCAATTGTCTTTCAATATCTGTACATATAAAGAAGCACATCGTGCTATCATATGAAAGAGTGAGAAATGTTAGGGCCAGTTTCTTTCTCTTTTTCCTTTTCTATAAAAAAATAGATTATGAAGTTTCAAAAAATTAAGAAAAAAATTTATTACCTAGTTTTATAAATTGTTAGTTTTTTAAGTTATTATGACTAGACTCGTTAATAGAATAAATTTTTAAGTAGCTTTCATTTGACTATCTCTAGCATTAGTATCAAAAGAATTTGAGGGGGGGTAAGGCCCCTTCAAGCTTCAATGAGGCTTCACCTTTATCTCAAACTATTTTTTATAGGTAATTAAGAATTACATGTGATGCATTTAACAAAGTAAAAAAACCCAAAACAGTAATGGTTTCATAATCAATTTTACAATGCATCATTGTTATAATCAACCATAATCTTACAAGTTCTATTTTTCATACTATAGATATATGTATTATGAATTAGCAATACCATATTCCTCACATAGAGAAAATATGTCATCATATAATCAAATTACAATAACTCCCACTAATCCAGTGAATCATAATCATGTTCTAATTAAATTTTGAATAATAAATAATGACAATAACAATAAATAGAGTCATAGAAAAATTATGTATCGTTTGCCCTTATGACAAATGTGATAATTACTACCATTCTTAGATTACCATGATATCACTTTAATAAACCACTTACATAATTACTAACATATTATGAACACAATTTTCAAATTCATATGTTCACACAACTCAAAATTCTCAATGTTTTAACATAAGATTATTTTCAATAACTTTGGAATTAATTGAATTACCAATCTTTTATATCTAAAATGTGCCTAAACCAATAGCCTATGAACTCCTATTGACCTTAACAAATATAATATCTCCAAACCAGTAACTTTAGGGCGTTTATGAGTTTTATTACTTTAAAAAATATATGCAAAAGGACTTTCACTAAAATTTCACTTTCTTTAAAAGAATAGTTTTGGAATTAATAAAATAATAATAAAAATGCCAAAACCTTTATATTAGACTTTCTTGTAACTTTTAAGATTGAACTCAATATATGATTCAAAACAAGAGAAGTGAAATGAGATAAAACAATAAAGGTTTTGTTCTTTATAAAAAATAAACCAACAAAATTCAGGAAAAATTAATAAAGAATGAATTAAGCCAATAAAAGGAAAAACTAATAGTTTACGTATTTGCAAAAATTCATTTTTCAAAACTCTCACATGTGTGAATTCCTTAATAGAAAATATATAATTTTCTTTAAAACACATTGTTAATGATGACAACAATATACCTTTTAAAATTAATAACTACTAAATTTGATAATATTAGCTAAGATGATTAAACCAATATCTTAATTGAGAGTTATACAAACGAAATAATATTTGTCAAAATGAAATTATATTTTAAAACTCTCGATTTTACTTAAAATAAATTAAGATATCATAATAGGTCTAAAACTATCTTGTGTAGGAGCTAATCATTTTGGCTATAATAAGACACTATATAGCAAATGTACATTTTCAAATGTGATAAATTAAAGTGATTACCACTTGTCATGGGTTGAGACTTAAACTCCAGGCTCGTGTAGCTCCAGGACATGGGAATGGACTCTTTCGCATCCCAAATTAGCCTAACATAAGAAATGGTGCACGGACACACTAGACTGCAGAACTTAACCGCCTAATACTTTGTAAAACAAAAGGGCATAGAAAATGCCTAAAGAAAGGCTAACAAAATAACAACAAAAAGGTTTAAGGCAAGAGTAAATATGTTATTACTTATGGTTCTGGTATCTTCCTTAGCCATGCCACAGCTAAAACACATAAATTGTTAGACCATGAATGTACAAACCAAAGGTTTACCTTAACTTTACTAGGTATTCTAGCGATTCGATTTTGGTTCTTACAAACCAGCACCCTAGCACAGCACACACTATTAGGCACCAGTCTGCACACTAGTTCAGCATACCAGCCTCTCGGTTAGGCACTAATCCACACACTTGCACACTTGTACAGCATGCCCAGCACACCCACAACACATAGCAACAAATTGTTGAGCATCTATCCTACACTATAACATGCCTGCACCTAACACACCAAGAGTGTTTCACTAGCACACGAGCATAGTAACCTTCTAGGATGCCCGCACCACGTAGTAAATAGCTTGCACCACACAGTAAAATGTCCACACACATAGTAGGATGTCTGCATACACAGTAGGATGCCTACACAACTCACCATAATACTTACACACCATACCAAGTTGCTCGCATGCAAGTCCCCTAACTTGCACTGATGCCAACTCTGGCTCTTTTTGTCATGAACAGTGACTTATTGTACACTTTAAACCAAGGCTTTGGTCACCATCTTTAGCCTAATCCGGGTTTCGATACCCTTTGGTAATTGGTTATATCATCTATTTCCAGCTCGTTCGAACTAGGCACTAATACCACTTGGTATAAAATTTTGTGACCTACTCCTATTTCCCCTGAACCAAGTTGTAATACCACTTGTTATGGGTCAAGACTTAAGCTCTAGGCTCACTTGCTTCCAGGACATAGGAATGAACTTTTTCGCATCCCAAATTAGCCTAACATAAAAAACAATGCATGAACACTCCAGGCTACGAGGCTTGGCTACCCAGTATGCTATAAAATGAAAGGGCACAACAAGTGCTTGAAGAAAGGCTAACAAAATAATAACAAAAAGGTTTAAGGTAAGAGTAATGATGTTATTACTCAATGGTTCTAGTCTCTTTTCTATGTACATGAAGGTGGTGGACGTTTTATTTATAGCTGAGTCCCTCTTACAATTAGTGTCATGATACATGCCTAAACTTTAGGGATTATATTAGTTTAAATCCCATGATTCTAGGAGATAAGATACAATCTTTGATACTAGGAGATTTAGTGTTGCTATATAATTTGGGACTGGCTAAAATCATATTGAGCATCGAACCTTCTAAAAGCCCCAAAATTTGACTTTTTTAGGATTTTGTTCAAGCATGCCCACACCTGGGCCCGATTGTGTGCCCATACCTCGATCCTTAATGCTCATACTTGTGATTGATTGGGTGCTTGCACATTGCTCACCACCGTCTGCCTATAGGCCTAGCTCAATATTGTCAAACCTGAATAACTTCTTTGAGCTTTTTGAGTCTTGATCACTGTCTGTACCATTGTCTGGGCTACTTATTCGCTACTTGGACGTCCAGTACACCTTAAAGCCTGGTCTTTTTTATTGTCAGACTCTATCTTGGTAAAACTTGAATTGTTACCCAATTCAAAGAGAACTTTTAGGCTTGGATCAGCTTGTGAACCGTGACATTCTCCCACATTCATTCTAGCAACATCCTTGTTGCTAGGGGGATGTGCCCACTTTGCATGTCGATTCTGACTCTTGTCTCGTAAACCAATTTTTCAACATTTCGATCCCATATCCGAACATATACCCTATTGGCTTTCGTTGGTCTCTATCCTAAGGTTCTTAGCATTGTGCTATAATGGTCTCTTCTGCTCGTGTTGCCAAAAATTGAGAATAAAGGCCAATCAAGATCCAAAAGAATAAGACTTTAATTAGTTCAACATATTTAGTAATCTTATCACTAATAACCAAAGTGCCTTATAACAATTTTAATCTTGGACATTCTTTTAAAGAAAACATCATAACTTTGTGTGATCACACCTAAAAAGAAAAAATACAAAAACTTTCGAAAAATATATCCCTTTTGGGCAAATAAATTTCAAGGCCTATGTATTTTTTTCACTTTACACAAATGGTTTACAATTATCTCTAAATTAAAAACATATAATCATCTCTTTTGGGCAGGTAATCAGATGTAGTAACTCAAAAATAATCCATAAGAAATTTCATTACCATTATGGTTTTATTTATTTTCTAATATCTATTTACACCTGTGATTACTGCAAGCAAGATACTAATATAAACTCTATCGATCACTAAAAGTTAAAATTTAGAATGCTTTTTACGATTTGATGCACCTTAAAAATTTTTTAGTCATATTCCATGATCATACTATCAATCAATATAAGCACTTAGCATACCATATTACCAAGTAAATTTTCTCAACAATTAATAATATTTTTATTATGGCATTCTTTCAAGCAAGATTATAAGAAATTTCAAAATGATTAGCCACAAAATATCTACCAATGTATATACTTCATATTTACATAAGATTTAACAAATTTTAGGATATTCATACCATGAATCTCAACAACAATATTTTTCAGTTAAAATTTTAAAATTTACAAAACTAATTTATGCTTACTCGTATAGACAAAAACTTTTACTTATATCCATTTTACTTTCACAACTCATTTTCTTTATCTATTACCTAGGATCTTGATGCTAATATCTATCATGTTTCATAATACCAAAAATATGCTCCTAATACTTACTAAGAAATAAAATTTTGTTTGTTGCTCTCTCAAAATATTATATTATCAAAAAATAATTAAAATCTTATAGGAGTATACTTAATTTAGTAAGTACTTTTAAAAAAAAAAATTTAATCTAGTCTAACAATTTATGTGAAGTAAATTCAATATGCATCTGTTTAACACAAGATATTTATCATGATATAATTGCACAAATTTAACAGCAAAACTCTCCCACTGTTTCATCATACTAGTATAAAACTTAAATGCTTTTCATGAATTACGGTAACCTATATATATATATTGTTTCATATGTCCATGAAAAAAATTCTAAAATATATATCACATTATGTATTTTGTTAAGCTTTAAAGTTAATGCTTAAAATTCTAAATCATAATTATGTAATATATAAAACAAAACATTTAAAACATGTTAAACACATTTATACTAGATAGTACATGCTTTCAAAATAATCAACTTTAATTTCACATGTCACATTTTACATAAGCATGATCACTCATAAAATTAGTTCTCTACGCAATGATATAATAAAATAGAAGGGAAAGAAACACTAGAAATTGTTGCCACTTGAAATTGACCAAATTAACATTCGTAAAAAGGGAAAATAATTAAGTGATTCACAGTAATGTAGAATCCTAAGAGGTGGAAATTCCATGTTAAATCTTGAAATTGTTGGGATTGACTCAAATCCTATAAAAGATTTGCATAGATATTTATTCGAGATGGGATTGGTTGGATATTATTTAATGGATAAGAAAACTTGTAGGATAAGAATTCTAAGAGGAAAAGATTTTTTGATAGGTAAGTTAGTATACTTAGTTATGCAAAAATGATGTAAGAGAAGATTTTATGAGATAGATACCCTATAAGACTAAAAGAAATTGAGATGGTCTTTATGGGTGTATATATTTGAGTGGATTAGAGGAGAATGAGAGGCTCAACATACATATAGTGTATGGATGCACATGGATATATGTTTAGTTGGGTTAAAAATACTTCATAGGACTACAGAAGAATGAAAGGGTCCATGCGTATTGATTATGAGTGTTTGATTTAATGTTTGTTTGTAATTCTCTACAACTAGTGAATTTTTTTCTCATTTTTGGACATAAATCAGTTACACTGAATCACATTAAATTGTTGTCTCTTGTGATTGATTGATCTTTTAATTTTGCTTTTGCTAGCTTGTATGTTTAATTGATTAGGGTTTTTTTGCCTAACAACTAGTTTTAGGCTGGACTAACTACTGATATCAAAGTGAAAGTTCAAGACGTTGGAAGAAGTAAGCTCAAAAGAGCTCGATTTAAAGGAAGGGTTTGAGTTCATATTTTGATAGATTGATTTGTGTGAAGCGTGAATACATAGAGAAGATTGTTATGAAACTTCTATTGCAGGTGCAGTTAAGTATGTTTGGCATAAAAATTGTTGATTGATGGAATTTGAGTAAAGGTGAAGATTGTTGGGACTGACTTGAATTTTATATGAGATTTGTATAGAGATTTATTTGAGATAAATTTGGTAGATATTATTTGATAGATACGAAGACTTGTATAAGAAGCATTCTAGAGGAAAATGATTCTTGATGGGCTAGTTAATATTCTTATAAATGGTTGGAGTTTCTATAAGGTTAAGTATGAGAAAAAGATATAAGATAGTTGTAGGATTTTATAAGATAGACACCCAATAGGATTAGAAGAGATTGAAAAGGTCTTTATGGGTTTGTTGGTTTGAATGGACTAGAGAAGAATGAAAAGGATCACATAAGTATGATGCATAGACTCACATGGATATATGTTTGTTTGATTGAAAATATTTCATAAGACTAGAAGATAATAAGAGGGTACATGCATATTGATTGTAAGTATTTGTTTGATTTGATTTTTGTTTGTAATTTTTTACAACTATTGAGTTTTTTTTTTTCATTTATGGATGGAAGCCGTTTGGCCTGAACCACGTTAAATTATTCTCTTATGATTGATTGATCATTTGATTTTGCTTTTGTTGGCTTGTATGTTTAATTGATTAAAGATTTTTGCTTAACAATTAGTATTAGACCTGTCATAATACTAAAGAAATTATATAAAAACCTAGACAATGACAATGAAGATGCAAAAATTAGGTAAAATTTATAGTATTTAAATGGAAATAGAGTATTGAGACATGTCACGTTAGATTTATATATAAATTAGTTACTTATTAAATAGATATATAATGTGTTTGAGATTAAAAAAAATTATTATATTATTTTTATATTTTCCAATTGTTATAATCATAACTAAGTATTACATAATCAACTACTATATTATAATCAAGTTACAATTATTGAATAATCAATTAACAAAATATAACATATCTAGACAATTAAAGTAACACAGAGTGAGACTTGAATACTAGGGCTTAAAATTCTAGAACCTCCTCTTTACCACTAAGTCAAGGCTTCATTAACATTATTCTTATATTTTTAATATTTTATTATTATCATTTTTTAAGATTATTTTCTTAATTTTTTAACAACAATGTCAACATTAATTCTAAACATTTTTTCTCATCATATTTTTAAATATCTTCCAACATCAATGATTTTTTTCTTTAAAATGAATTTTTTAGACATATATTTTTAACTATTAATATCATATACATTTTTATTTAGTTTTAATTCTAAGTTTAGTATAAAAATATTAAAAATTTAAATTAAAAATGAGCAATTTATAAATGACATAATCATATCATTTTCTATTATGCAAAAACACATGAATTTTAATTTCATTTAAATTTATTAAATCATTTAAACATTCATTTTATTTTAATAAATTAATAAGAACCAAAAGATTATCTCACTATAAGAAAAGATGATTCATAATATAGTAAAATATATATTCAGAGGAAAAATAATTTTTTATAATAAAACTATCATCTAAAAAAAAAATTGTAAGTGTAAAAATTTAAAATTTAAAATATATTAAATATTATTTCTTAACATAATTTCATGGATTAATTTAATTAAATTTAAACTCGCTAACAAAAAAAAAAAAAAACTTAGTGTATGAATTTGGCGAGTCTTGAAGTAGTGAACACCTTTGCAGTTGCCATAGCAAACCTATTAAACTTCTTGACTTTATCCTCCCTCTCTTGTCCTTTCTACTATATTTGTAAGAAATAAAGAATATAACTAACCTAAAGCTGGAAAGCAAACAGGAAAGGCAGGTCGTGAAACATATGATACATATAATTAATCAAAGTGGGAAGAGAATATGAGTAAAAGTTAAAAAAAAAAAGAGTAAGAAAAAGAAATATGGCAATGATGACACTTTCATATCTTGATCTTTGTTTTTTTATTTTTCATGCACTTTAAATTTATGTATAATAATCATAATAACAATAATAATATTAATATTAATTTAAAGAAAAAATATTTATGAAATATGTAAAAATATAAAAATTTATTTTTAGAAGAATTATGAAACGAGTATACTCCAAAAGTTTATCTAGATATTAGAGATTTTTAGAAAAGTTCATAAATTGTTAAGATTTAAACCCAAACCTATGAAAAACCCCTAAACTTGCTTTAAATTTCTAAGAATTTGTATGAAAACCTTTTATGGAATAATTTATTTTCGAATGCCACCTAGATAATGGGATATTTAAAAAATTTTATTTCATTAAAACTTTTCATACATTTTTATAACTTAAAATAAATTCATCTTGTTAAAATAACATGTATAAAAATAAAAAATAATAAAAATAATAAGATAAAATTTTAAATATAAAAAGTCGCACTCAAACTTTGCTTAGATGTTGGAAAGTTCATATGGTCTCTTTATAGTTGAAAGCCCAATTCTTAAATTTGTATTTTGTCATCATTTGCATATAACTTATTTCTTAGAATAATGTGTATATTCATACCTCATATATATGTGTGTTGATATTTAATATTAATTATATTATTTTTTTACTACATAAAAAGCTTTCTTAAAAGTTTTTAGTTTTGAATAAATAAAATTAAAAAACATTTTGTGAAGTATGATTGTTAATACTTTGTCTAAATGTTAGAGAGTTATCAATGATTTTCATTTACAAAGAGTGTTATTTTATTATTTTAGATGGAATGTTAGGATAAATCTTAAATGAAAAGACTATATTTAAATTCTACTTTTATATCGGAGACTTTAAAGGTATTTCTTTAATTTTAAGATTTTCATAATATTCCTAAATAAAGTTTTTTTTATCTAATTTTATTTCTTATAAACAAAGAGAATTATAATTAAATTTCATATAAAAAACCATTTTTATCTAGAATTACAAATAGCGCATACTTAAATGGTACCAATTTTATAGGCATTGTAAGGATGCTAATCATTCCCTACACATAAATGATTCTCAAACTCAATTTATTTTCGTAGATCAAAATTATCTTTTTAAAAAACTTTAAACGCTTTTTATTGTTTTATTAAAAGATAAAATTTTTGAGTAGCCGATCATACCCTAAAAATTATTAGTGACAACCTTTTATGTTTTTCACAATTTTTAAATTTTTACGTCAGCGATTTAATCTTTTAATTGATAATTACAATAGCTTAGGGACTTCGCTGGCGACATTTTGAAAGTCAAGCCAAAAATTTTATTTATGCACTATTAAAAGTTTTGGATTCAATTGGTTTTAATTGATATTTGAGTTAATTCCCTTTATTTTCTTAAGAAATACATAAGTTAATAAATAAAATAAGTTGTATGTTAGTTTTTGTTTTCATTTTATGCTTATGGTTTATTTATGTTATTTTGATTAATATATCACTTCGCATACCTTTGCATATTCATTTACATGTATGAGCTTTAAACTCGGGCTTCATCCTTATTATAAGGAAATAAAGTAGCTACGCTCTTATAAGGTAATAACCTTCGTATTTGCTAGCGAAATACTTTCCCTCAGATTGAACTCTTTCCATTAGTAGTATGTAATGGGTGAGGATCGGGGAACCTTACAGTTTATAATGGACAATGATAGAAGGAATGGTATGGGAGCCTTTAGACGTATAGATCCTACCCCAACATATTGTGAGCTATAAAAATCTAGCCCAGGATAGAGCCATGTCATTTTTCTCAAGATAATTACCTAAAAGTAGGCCAGTCTTTAGTAGGAGAAGCTCTTATGAAGCCTACACTGGTATTACCCGTGCGTAAAAACTATTTAGAGGTTAAGAACCAGTCAAAAAATACCTAAAAAAAAGACTATTTAGAAGATGGTTATGTCTCGATGCTTTTGTAGTCATTGTATGTGGATCTTAGTCAAAGTGATATGTCAAAATTAGAGGCTATCTAGAAACAATGGGGAATAGAGAGAAAGGAATTTTTTTCTAAGAAATATGGGAATGTGGCATGGCTTATGTCAGTAAAAATCGATGAACAACTGATTAAAGCCACGTGTAGCTTTGGGATCCATCCTATCGATACTCTGTGTTCAACCAAAAAGATTTGACCTTTACGATTGAGGAGTACTCATCTTTGCTTCGAATAGAACCCATCAGTCAGGACATAATCTATTGGAAAGAACAAAAGATGATCGACTTTAGGAAGAAGTTGACTAGGATCATGGAAGTTAGGATTAAAGCAATTGATAAACATAAGAAAGAAAAAAGTGGACTTGAATCAATTCTTTCAACTTTTCTGCTAGAAAACATAAAGAAACATCTGAATGATGATTGTAGGCAAGCCATGTTTACGTTGGCGATCTATGGGTTAATAATATTTTCCAAGGTATTAGGGCATGTGGAAATGTTGGTGGTTGATTTCTTTGAGTAATTAGGTAAGGGCATAAATTTGTCTTTGACCATCCTAGCCTAAACCATCAAATCATTAAATTACTATTGAAGAAAAGGTGAAGGCCAATTCATATGATATGCTAAGTTACTCTATACTTGGATTCAGAATCACTTTTGGAGAAAAGAAAAGGTATCATTTTGACATTTCTGTACTTAGTTTGTCCCAATTAAGAAGTTTGAAGCTAAATAATGGTGGAAAGATTGGACAAAAAAGCATTTGGATGTTAATTTTTTTTTAATCTTATAAGTGATGCCATAATGTGAAAAGCACCATGGATGCTTCTTTTCATCATATTATACAGTTATGGAGATAAACCATAGGTCTTGTTGCAAAAGATATCAGAAGCAGTTAGCTAAACACCTCTTATGGTTCAAAGACAATATGATTCTCGACAATTTATTCTTATGACTCATGGACTCAATCTATTCAAATTTGATTATGGTGCACCTAATTACATGAAAGAAGTCCAGGAAGTCATCAAAGCTTAGAAATAGATTAATCACATGAATCCTACCAAGCATGTAGACAATATAAGGAAAGGCTATCTTTCATGGAGAAAGCAAAGAATCAATAAAGTTATACCATTGTCAAAAAATGTTTTAGAATAGCAGCTTACCCCTAGATTGAAGCCAGTGTTGATAGCCTTCAAAATTCCCAGCAAGAATTTGAAGTAGAAAGGAAAAAAATGGAGAAAGAAAAGATGATGATCTTAGAATAGGTTAATCAATTGAGATATAATTTGATGATGAAAGATGATGCATTGTAAAACTAGCCAAGGAACAAAAGGTGTTAAAAAGAGATTTGAAAGATCTTTATCAAGAAAATAAAAAACTAAGAATGGATGTTGGTCTTTCAAGATGATCTAAAAGGAAAACTAAAGATTTAAGGAAAATGATGGAGTATTGGAAAGGTAGAGCCAAAGAGAATAAAAAAGCTATAGTCATTTTCACTCAAGACCAAAAAACATGGAAGGATAAGTTTTTTTGGAGTTGTTGAAGAAAACAAGCAACTAAATGTCAGATTAAGGGAAGAAGAAAGCAAGAATTCCACTGTGCAAAAGACATTGAAGCAAACGTTGACAAGGCTAGAACACCAATTGGTCAAGAACCAAAACATATGGATAAGATTTTGATGAAGTGGTAAGAAAAAGAAGATGAATGGGCCCGTATTTGAAACATAGAAATAGAAGCTCAAGAAATGTGAAAAGAAAAAATCATAGAAAGGTAGCAATATATAGAACACTTGACCTTTCAAATTTACAAGACTATCCAAAAGGCGGGCAAAATGGTTAAAAAAGTTAAAGCACTTGAATGGGAGATTATATCAACCTAAGGTTATAGTCAATGTTTGTTAGACTTTTTATGTGAAGCTAGAGAGTAATATTCTTAAGTTAAATATTTTTACAATTTTAATGTAAAAATGATTAGATGATTGGATGATATACAAGAATTTTTGTGGTCAATAAAAATTTTTTTGTTTGGATTAATCCAAAACAATGCCCCATTTTGCATTACATTCATTCAATACGTACAATTTAATAAAAAGCAAAAATTAATAATAATAATTATTATCATTTTGTATCATGTGCTCTAATTAATTGTTAATAAACTAAATTTCAAAAATAACAAAGCCAAAGAACCCAAGTCAATCAATCCTACATAGATATAACACTTGTTCTTGAGTTCAAGTCATGGAATGAGAGAACGCAGTTAGGCTCAAGAGAGTTACAAAGGTGCTAGAGAAAATAAAAAAAAGAGTAATAAAAATTCAACAAAGTATTGAGGCACAGATGACTAAACTAAGCAATTGTTATCCAGTTCATTAAAGGGTAAAAGTGTTACTGGTACATCAAGACTATGGAAAGAGATTAATAATGAAGAACCATTATACCCTCAAAGGTTCACCCCACCTCAAGCTCAAGCTCCTTATGGCATACATGTGCAGCCACCAAATGTAAAACCTTACCCTTATGTCAAAATTTCTACTAGTCAACCATAGATTCACTTTAATGTTAACCCCAGATCAATCGTTGTTGACCCCATCTTGATATTGAATCTAGATGACTTGCTCAAATAAGAGAAATTACATGGAATGTTAGAGTCGGTTGTGAACTCAAAAATATGGAACAAGTATGGCCAAATTGAAAAAAGGCTCAGGGTAGTAGAGGGTGGTGATATCTATGGGATTATTAATGCTAATGAGCTCAGTTTAGTGGCTGACTTAGTTATCCCAATGAAATTCAAAACTCCAAATTTTAAGAAATATGATGAAACAAAATGTCCTTATACTTAGATTACCATATTTTGTTGAAAGATGATGAGTCATACCCAAAATGACAAGCTCTTGATACACTATTTCCAAGATCATTTAATCGAATCGACAATAAGATGGTATGTATAACTAGATCAGAGTCAAATCCATTAGTGAAAAGACTTGGCCAAAACTTTCATTGTTCAGTATAAACATGTTCTTAATACAGCCCTTGATAGGTTATCATTACAAAATATGAAAAAAAAGGTCAACGAAAACCTTTAAAGAATATGCATATCAATAGAGAGATGTGGTAACCCAGGTTTAACCACCATTAACTAAAAAAGAGATCACTATGCGATTTGTCAACACACTAAGAGCACCATACTATGACAAAGTTGGTTGGAAATGTAATAAAAATTTTCTTTGATATGGCAATTTCAAGAGAAATGATAGAGAATGCCATTAAGAGTGGCAAAATTGAAGGGCTTGAAAAGAAGATAGCAAATAAAAAAAAAATGAGTTACACACAATCACTGGTGAAAATTCTTTATGCCATTTCTTTATTTTGTATAACCCAAAGCCACCATACCCTTCATATTACCTTACAATCAACCAAATTTCCAAGTAGCCTTATTATTACCATGTACCCCAACAACCATCACATAGGCTGAGCTTTTGTCCTCAACCACCCAATTACACCCTTCTACCTCTAACTCAACTGTTTGCTTAGCCAACCTATTTGACCAATACCCAAACAAACCCATAAAATGACAATAACAATCGAAAGAAGCCTTAGTTTGACCCAATTTCCATGTCTTACACTGATTTGTACCTTTAACTATTAAGAGGCCACCTTATTGCCCCTACTTGTATGGTACCACTAAAGCCACCTTATCCAAGTTGGTATGACCTTAACACCAAGTGTGATTAACATTATGGTGTGGTAAGACAGTCTATTGAAAACTCACAACATTTAAACATAAGGTATAAGGTTTAATAAATGAAAGGCTTTTAAATTTTGATACTAAATTCAAGCTAAATGTCAATGAAAATCTTTTGCCAAACCATACCGAAGGGAAGATTAATGTTGTGGGCAATGAAAAAGATGTAAGGATAAAAAATGTATGAATGAAGTGAGGACCCTCTTTGAATAGGTGTATGACTATTTGATTGAGACAAACATGATTCAGCTGATATCTTTAAATGACAATGGAAGCCATAAAAACGATAACCAGGTTTACAAGTACCATAGAGGAATGGTTAGACATTCGATTCAAAGATATGAAGTCTTCCAACGAATATTGCAAAGTTTGATGGACACAGCTATAATAGGATTTTATGATGAATATGACGAAAACAGTGTGAATATAATGAATGATGAGTATTTCAGTAAGTATTTTATCCCCAAACCTCTAACAATATTTTATGATGAGAAATCAAAGCCTGTAGTTGAGAAAACTATCTCTTTTTCTAGGATACCAATGATTATTTATGTCCCTCATTCATTCCTTTACCAAATTGATAAAGTAGTCCCATGGAGGTATGATTACGATGTTGTGATATGAGAACCCGAGATGACCTTGAACGACCCAAGTAAGAGGAACACTACAAACATAATAGGCATAGGAAGAATGACTTAAAGTGGTTGACATTACACTTTCGAAATGTCAAAGAGGGCCAAAAAAGGGAAAAGTAAGGTGGGAGAAGAAGACATAAGGGAAAGTTAAAGTATTTAGCTGGTGGTAAGCCCAAAAGTGTAGATAAAATAGATGGTATCAAAGAAAAAAGCTTATAAGTTTCTAAAGATCATTAAGTTTATAGAGTATAGAATGGTTGATCAACTGAACAAATTGTCAGCTCATTTTTTTTATTGTCACTACTGTTGAGCTTAGAGCTTCCCAAGAATGCTTTATTAAAAGTACCTAATCAGGTTTATATTGGACACAATATTTATGTTAAGAAGGTAGATCACATTAAAGAAAATATCATAGCCCCTAACTTTATTACTTTCAATGATGATGAAATACCCCAAAGCGAAGAGGTACTATTAAGGCCTTACACATTACTCTCAAGTATAAAACCCACACCATGGCTAAAGTATTGATTGATAATGGGTCATCTATTAATGTCATGCCTATGACTACATTATCAAAGATTTTAGTGGACTCCTCCCACATGAGAAATAACTATATGATAGTAATGGCTTTTGACGAAACATGAAGAGTGGTGATCAATGATATAAAGATTCTATTACAAATTAGCCCGTGTACCTTTATTGTCTCATTTCAAGTGATGGATATAACACCTACATATAGTTGCTTATTTAAAAGACCTTGGATTCATATGATTGAAGCTGTACTTTCATCTTTACATCAGAAGGTAAAGTTCATTGTTGAAGGGAAACAAGTTTGTCTAGATGGTGAAGAAGATTTATTGGTGATGAAAACTTTGACCACTCTTTATGTCGAGGTTACAAAAAAGGCAACTGAATACTTATTTAGAGCTTTTAAAGTAGTAAATACTACTTATATTAGAGAGGGGTCAAGGATATTGGTCTCTCGATTATCAAAAACATCAAATTATAGTGATCAAATAGACAATCAGTAAAGGTTAACGAGTCGAAATGTTTTAGGAAAGGCTTTACAAGGAATCAAGAAGGCATTGAACATAGTTAAAAATAAAGAAAAATAGGGCTTAGGCTATAAGTTTACTGCTATTGATAGAAAAAATATGATACTAAAGAAGAAAAAAAAGAGAATAGCACACCTCAAAGGCCAAAAGTTGGTTGATGGAAAAATGGTGTTTCCTCATCTATACAAAACATTCCACTTTGGCAAATATGTCTACCCTAGTTCATAAAAAGTTGAAAATGGTGAACCAATGATGGAATTGGAGGAAGCCTTCTCTCACATTTAAATTGGTGCAGATGGAAAAATTGTACAAAATAAAAAGATGTTCTTTTTTTTGTTTTTTAGGTTAGGAGATCCAAGAATGTACTATTTTCATTATCCTTGAACTATTCAAATTTAAAAATTCCATTTGCTTATGCCCAAGAGCATGTGCAAGTCAAATGTATGGGCTTACTTTCATTATTCTAATAAAATAATGAATGCAATGCATTTTATATATACCATATTCTCTATTTTTTTCTTTTTCATTCTTTTTTTGTTGTTATTCATATTTTTCTTGCTTTTGCCAAAATCAATCTCTATTTCTTTGACATTGTACCTATTTTCAAGTCTATAAATAATGAACATTATGGATGACCAAGACAATAACATCATATTTGATTCCAAAAATTTGATTCACATTAGCAAGTTTGATAATGATGTTGACTCAGAAAACTATGATTTGCCTTATAATCTATTAAAATGGATGGAGCAAGAAAAAAAAAGTATAAAACCCTGTCAGGAATCTATTGACTTATTGAATTTAGGGGATGATAAAAATAAGTAAGAAGTTAAGATCAGTACTTCACTATCATCGATTTAAAAATATAAACTGGTGAATTTGTTACAAGAATATGTAGATGTATTTACATGGTTCTATCAGGATATGCCTAAGCTTAGCACAGATATTGTCGAGCATAAATTGCTTTTAAAACTAGAGTGCTAACCAATACATCAAAAATTAAGACGTATGAAGCCAAAAATATTGCTAAAGATAAAGGAAGAAATGAAGAAGCAGTTTGATACAGGTTTTTTAGAAATAGCCAAGTACCCTGAATGGATAGCCAATATAGTCCCAGTTCTTAAAATATATGAAAAGGTTAGGATGTGTGTAGACTATCAAGACTTGAATAGGGCTAGTCTGAAGGATAGTTTCCTGTTGCCTTATATCAATACCATTATGGATAACACTAGTAGGCACTCTACCTTTTCGTTCATAGATGTGTTTTTTGACTATATCCAGGTCAAAATATCCTAAAAATATATGGAAAAACTATGTTTGTGACAATGTTGGGTATATTTTGAAACAAAGTCAAGCTTTTTAGGCTAAAGAATGCCAGTGCCACATATCAAAGAGCAATGGTCACCCTTTTTCATGATATGATGCAAAAAGAAATAGATGTATATGTTGATGATATGATAGCCAAGTCTTAGAAGAGGAAGATCATGTAGTTAATCTCATAAAACTCTTTGAAAGGTTGTATAAGTACCAGCTCAAGTTGAATCTGATCAAATGCACATTCAATTTTAAATCTAAAAAATTGCTAGGGTTTATAGTTAGTAAAAAAGGTATAGAAGTAGACCCTAATAAGATTTGAGCCATTCAAGAGTTGTTAATGCCACACACGCAAAAAAAAGTAAGAAGCTATTTAGGGCAATTGAATTACATTTCTTACTTAATATCTCAACTTACATTAAACGTGATTTGATTTTTAAGATGCTTTGTAAAAATAATCTGGGTAAGTGGGATGAAGAATGCCATAATGCCTTTGAAAATATTAAGGAGTATTTGATAAGCCCACCAGTGTTGCTACCACTAATTATTGGAAAGCCATTGATCTTGTATCTAACGGTGCAAGAGAAATCGACGGGATATATTCTAGGGCAAAGAAATGAAATTGGTAAAAAAGAACACGTTATCTACTAATTAAGTAAAAAGTTATGGAGTATAAGGCCAAGTATTCCCAAATAGAAAAAAATGTTATGTCCTAGCTTGGACTACTCGTAAGCTTAGACAATATATGCTCTATCATACGACTTGACTGATATCAAAGTTGGATCCCCTTCAAGAACATTTTTGAGAAACCATCTCTATCAGGCAGGATAGCGAGTAGTAGGTTATGCTTTCGGAATACAATATTATGTATATGGTGCAAAAATTTTAAAAAAAAATGTGATAGCTGATTTTCATGCTGACTAAACTACCAAAAATTATGAACCCATAAAGTTTGAATTTTCAAATGAAGACTTAATGGCCATCTTGCAAGATGAAAATGAAAAACCTGTAAGAAAATCATGGAAGATGCTTTTTAATGGGGCATCTAATATAATGGGACATGGCATTAGGCAGTGCTAATATCTTCAAAAAGAAATCATTGCCCTTGCATTATAAGGTTGGATTTCAATTACACAAATAATATTACTGAGCATGAAACATGCATCATGGGTTTATGGATAGCCATTGAAAAAAAAATTGAAACACTAAAAGCATATGGGGATTCAGCCTTGGTAATTTACCAACTAAAGGGTGAATGGAAGACCAAAGACCCAAAATTAGCATTATACCAAAGGTACATAATTAACTTGATAAAATAGTTTAAAGAGATTCAATTTCAACATGTTGCTCGAGAAAAAAATTAGATCGCTGATGCCTTGGATACTTTGGCAGTAATGTTTAAGTTAAATGATAATATAGGAATCTAGCCCATTAGGGTACAAATGAATGATTCATTGGCCCACTGTTTGAATGTGGAAAAATAGGTGGATCAGCAACTATGGTATTATGACATTACGTAGTATATTAAATGCCAAAATTACCTTAAACAGGCCGCAAAAAATGACAAGAGAATTATTCAAAGGTTAGCAGTAGTTTTTGTGCTTTATGGAAAAATCCTATATAAGAAAAGCTGAAACTTGATATTGCTAAGGTGTGTAGATGCTGTTGAAGCAAGAAAGATACTTGAAGAATTGCAAGAGGGAATTTGTGAAATACATGCCAATAGGCATACGATGGCTAAACAGATTATGAGAATGGGTTACTACTAGTCTACATTAGAAAATGATTGTATTAGTCATGCCTGAAAGTGCTATAAATGTCAAATTTATGCGGATAAGATTCATTCCCCTCCAATCTCACTACATTTCTTGGTACCATTATGGCCTTTCTCTATGTGGAAAATAATTGTGATTGGACCTATAACCCCAAAAGCCTCGAAACGGGCATCGTTTTATCTTTGTAATAATTAACTACTTTACCAAGTGGGTAGAAATGGTTTCGTAATAATTAACTACTTTACCAAGTGGGTAGAAATAGTTTCGTATGCTAGTATTACATGATCAATGGTGTGCAAACTCATAAAGAGAGAGATAATATACCAATATAGGCTCCTGAAAAAGATCATCTCTAATAATGCTAGCAACTTGAACAATAAAATGATGAAAAAGTTATATGCATAGTTCAAGATAAAATATCAACATTCAACACTGTACTACCCAAAAATGACTGGTATGGTAGAGGCTGTAAATAAGAACTTCAAAAGAATATTGGACAAACTAATCGATACATATCAAGACTGGCATGAAAAGTTACCATTTGCTTACTTGCTTATAGAACATCAATTCATACTTCCATAGAGGTCACCTGTTTTCACTAGTCTACGAGATAGAGGCAATTTTATCAATCAAAGTGAAAATTCCTTCTCTGAAGGTTTTGTCATAACATATAGATCTATGGACCTATCGTTAGACTTGGAATGAAAAGGAGTCGCCACCAATATTTTTTGGTTAGGTGTGATTGGCCACCTGATTAAAGCTGATATGCAAAACAGAGGTTAGGTTTGAAAGTCGATTGCGTATGGGAAAGGTTATAGCACCCCCAAAACGCCTATCCAAGGGATGACACCAATTTGATTTTGAATTATCCAAGCCTTGCTTATGATTTTTTATTTACCAAATAGTAAATTTTATATTTCCCCCTTTTTTTTTTAGAATTTTTTTTAGAAAAGATAGATTAATTTTTTTCTTTTTTTTTTGAAAAAGATAGAATAATTTTTTCCCTTTTTAAAAAAAATAAAAAAATAAAAAATAAAAGGGTAAAAATAAATAAATTGGAATAAAAATAAAAAAATTAAAAAAAATTAAAAAGGAAAACCTACGATCAGTTCGAGTTGGGACGTGGATTAGCACGTGGATCTTCAAGTCGAAATGGGGATCATGGCTTGGTGAAACGACGTCATTTTGGAGTGGTATAAAAAGCACCTTCAGTGTTTTTTCTCAGAACCCCAAAGCCGTTCTCTTTCTACCCCAAAAATCCTCTGACCTCTCTCTAAAATATCCGTCAGAAAGTTCAACCGAAAATTGAAAATCCCATTGGTTTTTGGAAACTTCACCAAAAAATTCATCTGAAAACTAGAGAACCCACTGATTTCTGGAAAGCCCACTGGATTCTGGAAACTTCACTGGAATCTCGTCGAAAACTTTAACTTTCGTCAAAAAATTTAATCAAAAAATTCAATGTTCTTCAGAAACCTAAAAAAACCTAGAAAAATCTAAAAAAAAACAAAAAAAATCCAAAAAAATTCTCAAATGATTCTAAGCCCTTCCTACACCTCTTACAACCTTAAATCCTTCTTCAGAAACCCAAAATCATGCTCAAAACTTGAATCGAACCTAAAATCCCTATCCTCGAATCCTAGGAACCTTTATTGCCAAAACTTTCCCAAAGCTTCTCTAACAATTTCCCTTGTGTTTTTTCTTGTTTCTGTGTGCCCCTTTGTGTCAGAATCAATCCAATTTATAGGTAACCTAAAATTAATTCAGAAAACAAACAGAATCAATCTCAAGCTTGATTCCTAGGATTGCATTCTGTCTAGATGAGATTTTAGGTCTAAAATTTCAGCACCCTTCTATTGATACGATTTGAGAATTTAAAGTTTGACTACAAGATTTTGAGTCTGATTTTATCATGTGGGAATCAAAACAAAACCAGAAAGAAAAAGAAAGGAAGAAAAAAATGAAAATATATAATAATAATAATAATAATAATAATAATAATAATAATAATAATAAATATAACATGGTATAATATAATACAAGAGAAGAAAAAAGAAAATCAAAGAAAAAATATTGATAATAAATAATAATAATATAATAAAAAGAAAATTTAATTGCACCTCAATGGGCCTGAACGAGAATGGGCCTAGTTGGGCTCAATTCTTAGTCAGGCTCAGACCAAGATGGGCCCCACTAAGCTTGGACGAGAATGGGCTCGATTGGGCCTGGATCAGAATGGGTTTTTAATTGGGCTTGGGCTAAAACAGGCTTGATTGGGCCTAGACTGAAATGGATGTCTGTAACTATCCCTTTTTACACATCTTTATTAGATGAAGATGTTGCAAAGACCTAGACACCTACTATGGACTGAAATTTAAAAAATGACCTGGACTAAACCAAGGTCGAGAATAAATAATTAGGACAAAATCACGAATCATGTGACTGAGACGAAACCACAAGTCAAAATAAAGCGAACGGGATCGAATCAAGGTCAAAAATGAATGATTGGGACAAAACCATGAATCATGTGACTGAGACAAAACCACAAGTCGAAATAAAATGACCAGGATCGAGTCGAGGTAGAAAATGAAATATTGAGATAAAACTACGAATCATGTGACCGATGAAACCATGAGTCAAAATAAAGCGACCAGGATCGAGTTCAGGTCAAAAATGAATGATCAGGACAAAACCATGAATCATGTAATCAGGACAAAACCACGAGTCGAAATAAAGTGACCAAGACCAAGTTACGGTCAAGAATAAATGATCGAGACAAAACCACGAATCATAAGAAATGATCTAGACTGAGTCAAGATTAAGGGAGTGAGATAATGCAAATGAATGCCTTATCTAGGATGCAAATGAATCAATGATTGTGGTACTAAGGCTTTTGTATTCTCGTTTTAGAAGAGAAACCATCAGATATTATCCTGCATGTTCACTTTCACTATACACTTTAACGAAGAAATTCCCCTTCATGTTTGATATGAAAAACTATTTTTCATCAATCTGGAGGTGCATCTTTGACAAAGAAATCATCTTTCATCAATTTGAAAAGTATGCAAAGAAGCCATCAACCTAAAGGCATTTTGGTAGAGGAATTTTTGCATCCACATGTCTACTCATCCAAAGAGAGCCATGAAAGTCTTTTTTTTTTTTAGGTCAACCTTTGCCTTTATCTCTTTCAACCCTTCAAAATAACACACTTCTTATGATTTTGTTCAAGTATTAATCATTTTCCCAATTCCAAAGTATGAGGATGCAAATTATGCATTTCTTTCATTCATGGTAAAGCATAAAGGAGAAGAGCAATGTACATGATTTAGAGAATGATAAAATAGCTTTTCATTTATGTGGATAATCAATTACAAATGCCAGTGTGAAGGAAGAAGAATATACAAGAATGGCTATTTAGAGGTAACAGTTCTCCTAAAACAAATGATTAGATAATCATGATAACAAATCTCATATCTCTTTCAAAAACACAATTAAAACTTGATACCCAAACATTTCAAAGCTCTTCAAAATTTACTGCTTATGATATGCCTTCCCCAATAGTGCCAATTGAAGCCACCTTTGAATATTTTCTTTTGGGTCCAAACCACCCTATCGGGTTTTCAATTGGACCTTTTTTTTTATATAGTTCAAATCGCCTTTTTGGGTTTTCAATTTGACTTTTTTTTTATATGGTTCAAATTGCCCTTTCGGGTTTTCAATTTGACCTTTTCCTCTTTTTTTCTTTTTTGAAGAATCAAACAAAATACTTCTTTACTATGTCAGAGTTGACAAGACCAGAAAGTTCATCTTCATCAATTTTTGACAAAATCAAGGCTCTTCTAGAAAAAAACTCTTTTTATAATATAAGGCCCCTCTCAATTTGGAGTCCATTTTCTTCTACCATCATGATGACTCAAAAGAATCCTTTTCAACAACAATTATCCCTTCCAAAATTATCGAGGTTTGACCTTTTTGTCATGAACTCTTGTCATTTTCCTTTGATATAACTGGCTATGGCACAGAGCCATCAACTTTCTTTCCTCGATAAAGTTCAATTGCTCATAGCATTCTCAAATCCATTTAGCTTCTTCTAATACCACTTCTTTGAGGACCCTTAGAGATGGGATCTTTACATTCACTGACAGCATAGTTTTCATTTCGTAAACTAAGGAAAATGGGAGTTGCCTTAGTAAAAATGCAAACAGAAGTTTAATACGCATGTAGAGTAAAAGGAAATTTCTCATGCCAATTCTTGTACATTTCAGTCATCTTCTTTAGAATTCTTTTGATATTCTTATTTGCCGCTTCCACTGCCCCATTCATTTTGGGGCGATATGAGGCTAAATGATGGTGTTTGATTTTGAACTGAGTACATATTTTTTTGTATCATCTTGCTATTTAGATTCTTGGCATTATCTGATATAATTCTTTTTGGAAGCCCATATCTATAAATTGTTTCTCTTTTGATGAATTTACAAATCATTGATCTAGTCACTATCATAAAGAAGGCAACCTCGACCCATTTGGTGAAATAGTCAAATATCACAAAAATAAATATATTCCCATTTGAAGCTTTTGGTGTGGTAGGGCCAATGACATCCATCCCCCATATAGAAAATGGCCAATGTGGTGCTATAACATGCAAAGCATTTGGTAGAGCATGAATCTTATTAACATAAATCTGGCATTTATGGCACCTTCTGGCATAATCGATGCAATCTTTTTCCATTATCAACTAATAATATCCAGCTTATATGACCTATATCACCATCATATGCCCATTTGCATATGCCCCACATACACCATTGTGCACCTTTTCAACAATTCTTTTGGCTTCAGATATATTTACACAACGGAGTAACACTTAGTCCTTGCCCTTTTTATACAAAGTTTCTCTATCCAGAAAGAATCTCATGGCTAATCTTTGTAAGACTCTTATCATTTTCTATTTTTTAATTCAGGTACTACTGATTTTTTAAATACCGCATGATATCATAATACCAGGGTTGGCCATCATCATCTTCTTTCATGTTGGCACAATGTACTAGCATATCTTTGTTATTCAATTTGATTGGTCAAATTTTAGTGATACCACCAATCTGTACCATGGCGACCAAGATAGCCAAGGCATTCGTAATCTAATTTTTTTCTTAAGGTAAGTGCTCAAACCTAATTGTTTTAAATTGTTTGTACAACTCTAAAATGTATTTATGATAAGGGATGAGTTTTGAATTCCTTGTCTCCCACTCACCTTTCAACTAATAAATAACTAGAGCTAAATCTCTAAACACCTTTAATATTTCAATCTTTCTATCTAAAGCCGCATGCGGCCCTATGACACAAGCTTCATATTTAGCAAAATTATTTGTGTAGTTGAAATTTAGTCTAGCTGTAACAGGATGGTAGTGCTTTATTGGAGATATCAAACCTACTCCGATTCCATGGCCAGAGCATTAGCGGCCCTATCAAAATACATCCGCCATGCTTTTTCATCATCATCATTTCCTTTGATTCTAGAATGACCATCAATTTCTCATTTGGGAAATCAAACTTTGTGGGTTCATAATCTTCGATAGCCTTATCTACTAAGAATTTAACAATGACATTTCCTTTAATTACTTTTTGACTTACATATACTATGTCATATTCAGAAAGCAACACTTGTCATCTTGCAATTATTCCTGATAGTAAAGGTTTCTCAAAGATATATTTGATGGGATATAATTTAGTTATGAGTAAAATGGTATGGTACAACATGTATTGCCTGAACCTTTTAGCCATCTAAGCTAAAGCACAACACATTTTCTCTAGTCATGAATACTTGGACTCATACTTTGTGAATTTCTTACTCAAATAATAAATATCTTTCTCTTTCTTACTGGATTCATCTTGTTAGTCCAGCACACATCCCATCAAACCTTTCTATACCACTAGGTATAGAATTAGTGGTTTTCCTGATAAAGGGGGTGCTAATATTGAAGGGTTTAATAAATGCCACTTGATCTTATCAAAAGCTTCTTGACATTGTTCATTCCACTCCCTAGGATTATTTTTCTAAAAGAATTTGAAAATGGAGTCATATTTAAGGGTGAGTTGAGAAATAAATCGGGAGATATAATTTAATCTGCCTAAAAAGTCATGGACCTCCTTTTGTGTACTTGATGGAGATAGATTTTGAATGGCCTAGATTTTCTCTGGATCTACTTCTATCTTTCTTTTACTGACTATAAATCCCAGCAACTTTTTTGATCTGGCTCTGAATGTAACTTTGTTGGATTCAGTTTAAGCTAGAACCTCCGTAACCTTTCAAATAACTTTCTGAGGTTGATTACATGATCCTCTCTTTTTCAAGACTTAGTGATCATGTCATCCACATACACCTCAATCTCCTTATGCATCATATCGTGGAAGAGTGTCACCATAGCCCTTTGATAAGTTGCCTCAACATTTTTTAGCCCGAAAGACATAACTTTGTAGTAAAAAGTCCACAATATGGTGATAAAAGTAGTCTTTTCCATGTCATCTGGAGCCATTTTTATCTGATTATACCTAGAAAATCCATCCATGAAAGAGAATAATGAATGTTGGGTCGTATTATCCACTAAAGTATCAATGTGCAGTAAAGAAAAATTATCCTTAGTGCTAGCTTTGTTCAAATCTCTATGGTCTACACACATCCATATTTTGTCATCCTTTTTAGGAATAGGTACAATATTAGCCATCCATTCAGGATACTTGGCCACTTGCAAGAAGCCTACATTGAATTATTTTTTAACTTCCTCTTTGATTTTCAACAATATCTCTAGTTTTGTTCTTTCTAGCTTTTGTTGTATCGATTTGCATTCTAGCTTCAATGGTAACTTATGCTCCACTATTTCAGTGCTGAGTCCAGGCATATCTTGGTAAGACCAAGCAAAGACATCCATAAATTCTCAGAGCAAATCCTCTAACTGCTGTCGGTCAATAACCAAAAGGGAAGTACCAATCTTGACTTCTTTCTTATTTTTGGGATCACCCAAATTGATCGATTCGACTACTTCTTAATGAGGTTCAATGGATTTATCCTTCTATTCAATTAGCTTCATTAAATCTAGAGACAAAATATATTCTTCAAAATCTTTTTTAGTATAGAGTTCATCGGTATTAATTGAATTTTTAAAGTTAAACCCCAAATCATTGTCATGATTATCTTCACATTCATTTGGGGACCTAAAAGTTAAGAGATTTTGATGGTGAAGTGAATGGAATGAAAAAAATGAACAAAATGCATGCTCCTACTTTTATTGAAATAATGAAAAATAAAAAGCCTAAACATGGATTTTATCCTAATGCTTTTGGGCATAAGTGATTAGGATATGTGATCACATTAAAGGAAAATAAAAAACAATAGGCATTTGGATGACCCTTCAATTCTGTAATTCATATCTCGACGGGCAAGGGTAAACTATAACTTCCTCATTCTGGTTTCCATCATCCACCATGTGAATGGACAAATTGGCAAAGCTTCCTTCCATTTTGGTTTTTCTTTTGCATCCTCTTCAGCTTTTGGAAACATGTATCCTCCAAGAGTGAAAATCTCATTTAAGTGGGAAAAATCATCAATTCATTCCTTATCCTATTGCTGAGGCTTGGTACTCCCTCTATCCTATAACCTAATCCTATTCTACCACTATTATCCTCAAGCTTTGGGAATTCTCTTATCCTTTGAGGGTTTTTGCCTAGACCAAACCTAATACTCCAACCTTTATTGACCATCTGATTAATCATAATTCAAAATAAATTTAAGCCCTTCACCCATTGCATTAATAGGTTTAAAGGATCTATATGAACATTCCAATGATTCTTTCGCTGCTTCTACATATGGGGCATTTTTGGGGTTGGGTTACCAATAAATTTTCCTCTCCGACCTCAATCACCAATTGCGCTTCTACATTGAACTTGATTTTTTAGTGTAATGAAGAAGGAACAACACTTGCCTTGTAGATCCATGATCTTCCTAATAAGCAGTTGTATGATGGAGAGATATCTATAACTTGAAATTTTATATTGAAAACACATAGGCCAATTTGCATGGGTAGCTCGACATCTACCAATACTTTTCGCTTAGTCCCATTGAATGCTTGGACCACTATTTGACTATCTTGGATATGAGACATATCAAAGGGTAATTTTGCTAGAGTGGACATGAGCATAACATTAATGGCCGACCCATTGTCAACAAGGACCTTGGCTACTAGATAGCCCTTGCATTTGATAGTGATATACAATACCTTGGTGCTTCTTCTACTTTCTGATAGGATCTCATCATCATTAAAGGAGATATGGTGTGCCATTATCAGATTGCCTGCCAAATGACTCACATACTTCACAGAGATATTATGGGCCACATAAGCCTAATTCAATACTTTTAATAAGGCATTATGATGCAGTTCAGAGTTTAAGAGAAGTGTTAGTAGAGAAATTCTAGTTGGTATCTTATTCAATTACTCTACCACAGAGTACTCACTGTGTTTGACTAGCTTCAGGAACTCGCAAGCCTCTTTTTTAGGCACAAGTTTTGATGTATCTTTCTCTAAAATTTTTTGTTCAGTTTGATTCTTTTTTTTTCTAATTTATTCAAAGTTTCTGGAGTATATCATCTTCCACTTCTAGTTATGCCCCTTACTCCTATTATGTGAGTAGTTTTAGCTTTTAGCACATCTTTTTGCTGCCCTTGAATTATTACCTCACATTTATAATTTTAGGATACTACTTTGTTGTCTTATAAAAAAATGGGCATGGAACTTTAAAGGCTACTGGTTTGGGAATAAACTTATTTTCAACTGATTATGGTTTCTCTTTACAGCATATAATGACAAGTTTTAGCACCCACCTGTTTATCATAGCCACCTCGATGTCCTTTAAAGCTTTCGACTCTTCATACAGCTCTATTTGGCAGGAGTCTATTAGTTTTTGAACTTTAGCATGAAACTGTTTGTAGACGTCAATTGAATGCCCTGATGCCTCACCATGATATTTACATATTTGAGCTAGGTTGGATTTTTCCACATGAGTGCATGGAGCCACTAGTTGTATCATCCTAACTTTATGTAAGGCTTTATATAGTTGGTTGAATGGCATCTTAAGCTCCTCTACTCTCCTTTTCACATGCTTTTTATCCGTGTCCAAAGTATTAATCATATGACTGGGCAAAGGGTTCCCACTGACATTAGGTGCAGAACTTCCACTTGCATCAAAGCTTACCAACCTTTCCTTAATCAAATTTTATACCTTATATTTAAAAAAGGCATAATTTTTAGTAGAATGCCCTGCCACTCTGAAATGATAGTCGTAATGGGCATTGAAGTCATACCATTTGGGGTAAGGAGCTTCAAGTTGTTTTGTAAGGACATGAGCTATTAAATGGTTTTTGTAGAGTTTTTAATATAGCTGCATATAGCTCATAGGTATAGGGTCAAAGGTTGGTCTTTCTCTAGTTTGTGGTTTTATAGTATTGCCTATGGCACTGATTAGGTAAGCAGGGGATTTTGGAGAAAATGGATAAGATGGTCGAGTAGTTGATTGGTATGGGGATGCAAAAGTATGATTTACTATGTGGTGGTATGTAAGGTAAGTAGGCTGAGTGTAGCTTCTAAATTACTGCCCTTCAAGACTTACAGTTTTAGTCTCACTCTCTTTCTTTTTAGGTACTCTTTTAGAAGACTCACATCAAGCTTACTATTTTTAATGGTATTTTCAATGATTGCTCCAAAAATCACCATGTCTACAAAGTTCTTAGTCGTATTTCCAATCATCATTTTGTAATAAGGCGACTTTAGAGTACTCACAAATAACACAGTGGTTTCCTTCTCTGTTAAAGGGGATTGTACTTGAACGATCACATCCCGTCACCTTTGAGCATATTGCTTAAAGGATTCAGACGCCTTCTTTTCCATTGCTTGTAAGGAGAGGTGATCGAGAGCTATGTCAATGATGTATCGGTACTGATTAATAAAGGATTTAGTTAGATCTTTTCATGTCTTGATATGAGTACCATCTAATTAAACATACCATCTAGCCATAGATCCAATCAAACTATCTTGAAACATATGTATGAGTAGTTTTTCATTACTACCATGTATAGCCATTTTACGATAGCACATGGTAATATACATGATAGGACACTTGGTACCATCATACTTCTCAAACTCTGGTACTTTAAATTTTAGTGGCATCACTACATTTGGTACTAGGCAAAGTCTCACTACATCCATATATTTATAGAAATCTATTCCTTCTACAGCCCTTAGCCTTTTTTCTAGCCTGTTTATAGCCTGATCAGTTTTAGAATTTTCCAATGGCATAGCTCCTTGTGGCTTTTTTTTCTCTTTTATCTCATCTACAATAGGAAGTTGAATGGGCTCAGCTATTTTCTCTACAAATATAGGATTATCATAGTTTTGGACATTTTCATGACCTAGTACATAAGTCATTCTTGGGTAGTTGTACTTTGGAAGGGCTACATGTTGAAGTTGGAAGAATGGTGTGGTTTGATTTTATGGTGGGCCGTAGCCTTGAGGATATGCTAAATTAGTAGCTTCATGTGAGGTATCTTATTCCATTGATTTTCCTCTATTTATCTTTTCTAGGGCCTCTAAAATTTGGCTCAACTTTCCCTCTTATGCTTCTTGGGCTTTTTCTATCTTTTCCAAGTGGCTGGCATTATCCCGTTCCATCCTCCTTGCATAAGCTCAAGTATTGTACTGATGAGTAGCTATTCTCGTACCTTAGTACCATAATTAAAGATTCAATGATAATGCTATGGTAATGAATGCATGAATGAATGTGATGCAAACACAAGAAAATAAAAAAAAAAATTTACCCCTTGAAAGAGATCCAATAAAAGAAATTTTCATTTATTCCACACAAGTCTGTTTTACATCAAACCTAATATTGTTCCTCTATAGAAATGCCTAACTTGCTTATACTGGTTTTTAGCCTCCTTAATGAAGTTCAATAGTTTCTGTCCATACTCCCTTACTGGTGTGGTTAAAGCTCTCAGTGTCTCAGCCTTTTCTGCTATCTCACCTACTTGAATCACGACTCGCATATTTGAGCAGTGAGGTGTTCAATGTATCTATATCTTCCCAACCCCTCTATTTTATCGTACCACACCTGATGGGATAATTCTTTGTGTTGTTTTGTAAGGATTATGACATGATTTTTTTGTTTCCTCAATTTTAATGTCAGAGTTAGAATGTGATCTAAGAGCCATTGATTCTCCTACTTAACCTCTATGAAAGCATTTTCTATGTAGTCGCGCTCTTTTTTCAACTTTTCATTTTCACGAGCTAATTTAGTATTGTTTATTTCTTTGGCTTGTACCTGTATACGTAACCTCTTATGCTCTTTACGTAACTCTTTAAGCTCTTTTAGGACATTATCCTGTTCCTTAACAACTTTCTGGGCCTTACTGTACTCTTTAGAAATTTTTATCGTGCTTGAACTTTGCTTCGAGTTTATCTCTGTTTTGTTTTTTGGCATTGTGCCTTTTTCTCATAGCTTTTAAGGACCTCTTGTCTCAATTTCTCCTCCTTCATCTCATGCTCTAATTTTGAAAGCTATTTATTATACTCTTGACCCACTGGTAAGTGGTAATCCTGAGGCATAAATATAATTTCTTGACCCTTTTTCCTTCCTAAGTCAGATATCCTTGAGTGACCTTATCAGTGAATGGTCTAGGTTTACTTTTTTAGGCTTCTTCCAAGCTTTGATTATGCTATCAATCTTTTGAAAGGTTTTAGGCTCCCCATATGAACAGTCGAACTGGCTGAGCTTGTGGGTCATAGGAATAAACTGTTTAGCTCTGTGCTGCCTCCTTACCATTTATGGGGCATAACTTGTTAACCCCTATAGGCTTAGAAGTGGGACCCCTATCTCATCTCCACATTGGTAAAGCATAGGTTCTCTGCCCATCCATGGAGCTAACCATTTTAACTAACTAGCATTAAGTCCTTGTAGCAGACATTTCCACTCTTTCTAAGTTCTTGCCTCTGGCCAAGCACTTTGATAGAATTCCCTAATCAGATTCTGAGTACGAAAATAAAGTTTGGTAAAAGCACTTTTCTTGCATTCAAAATGGCTTTTCTTTCATACATATAATAAGGGTATGCAACCCATGGAACGTGCTTTGGCTATTTGCCTGTAAAAACTCAAAGATCTTATAGTTTCCACCAAAATAACTGGTGAAGGGTTACAACCTCTTTCAATTTGGTCAACTAGATCCACCACTTCTATCTCAATGTGTCCTAAGACCTTGGGGAAGTTGACCAACCCATATATGGCTGGAGCAAGTGCATTCATTCCCTGGTCATCATTCGGATGCTTGATAATGAAATCTCGAAAGACCCCTAATGGAATACTTTTGTGATCACCTTTCTCTTGAATGTATGAATCTATAGTCTCTTTTCCCACTCCTAGCATTTGACTCAATTTTTTGTGGCTTTTTGACTTGTATTTCTTTATGTATGTTTGGTTTGGATACAATAGATGCATAGCCATCAGAGTCGAGTACTCCTTAATTATTGGTACCAAATCAACCTCATTAAAGATAAAACACTGGTATGAGGGATCCTAAAACTGTATCATCACCCTAATTAATGAGTAGTCAACCTCCACTAACAAGAGATATGCTATATGTCCAAACTTCTCACAGAAGGCTTCTTGCCTCGAAGGGGGTCATACCACTACCATATCTTGATAGGCTTTCTCCACCAGGTGTTGTATTTAAAGAGTAAATGGACCGTCTCCTGATAGTGTAGAGATGTGACCAGGTGGCAAACAATCCTCTTTTTCTAACTGCCTTTTTTCAGATTCAATCTTCACCTTTATGGGAGAATCATATTTAAACAGATAGATGAGGCAAAAACCTGACGTTATGTGGAATCCATGAGGACTTTTGCTGAAATAGTTTTGGGGCAAGAATATTATGCAATCTGCGAACATGTTCATGAATGTGTGGAAAAAGAAATAAGAAGAAATAAAGAAATTAGTTAGTCATTTCAATGAAATACAGGAAAAATATAGCAATTAAGATAACAACATAACCTAGAATTTTGGATTTTCTATAGAGGATAGAAAATAAGGCTCTATCTATGGTTGGACTTCTAAAGTCAATTATATGTGGTTTGGGCCACTTTTTAAAAGGTTCCAAAATTGTTTCCTACATCATGATCCATTACAGACTAGTAAGGTACCCCAATCCTCACCCATCACAAGCTTCAATCGGAGAGGGTTCAATTTAAGTAGGAGTATTTCGCAGGCCCATGTGAAGATATGAAATCTCACGATGGCAGAGGTATTTCACTCTCTCCTAAAGGTAGAGCCTAGAAGGTGGGCTTATGTTATGTACATACGAGTGAATGACATATATAATAAGCATACATTTAGGCTAATATAGATACTGAATAATAAGTCAAACAAATAAATAATAATAAAACAGATATAAGCAATGAAAAGAAGTAATTTCAAATTTGTTAGACAAGACCTGGATAATAAGAAATCTTTTACTGGCTTAGCTGTTATAATAGTCCC
>NW_019167873.1:35818-67063 GCF_002303985.1 Durio zibethinus | reverse complement strand
TAAATTTATAAATTAAAAGATTGAATTAAACACAAAATTAAGAGTAAATAAATAACTAGCTAATATATCTTATCGTATTAAACATGCTCAATTTTGTTTAAAACGATTTATTTATACAAGCTAGGTAGTATAAAGATATATTTGTATATTATATGTTACTTTATAAAAAATGTTATAATTGAAAAAATATTATAATAAATTATTTCTTTTTCCTGTGTCGATATTTATCCGAATAATAGTTATCAGAATTTTTTTCTTTTCTTTCTTTTATTAATTTTAACTATCCAAATAGGAATGCATATACTATTTTCTTTCCTTTAAATTTTTTTTCTTTTATTTTATTAATATCTATCCAAATATAGCATAAAACATCAAAAATACTATCAACATTATTGATGATATATAGGAAATAATATTCCATATATAAATATCTTTTGAGTTAAAGACTAAACTACATTTACTCCTATTTAAAAATTTGAAATTAAAAATATTTAATTTTTTTATCGTCATAAAATGATATAATATATGATTACAATTTGATATTGTATTTTAAGGATGTTAGTTCAGATTCTTAAATATAAATAAGTAAAATTACATGACAAAAGAGTTATTATTCTAATTACATAACTCAAGGATTAAAAGGGTTATAATTAATTTTTTTATTTAATAAGAGATAAGAAATGAGAATATATAGTGAAGTTCGAACTTTCTTCTTACATTTAAAAATTTTTTTTGTCATTATATAAAAAAAATTGAAAACCAACTAATTATTAATTAGATGAAATATATGTTGATTAAATTTTTAAAATTTATGAATTTAAAATAAATTGAGACATAATGTTTTTCTAGTCAAGTTAAATAAGTAAGAATAGAGAATTAAATGTGAACAAGAGTTAAAAAAATATTAAAAAACTTAACGTAAGCACGCTAAAATTAAATGAAATGTTATTAATTACAAAATTAAATTCAGAGTTACTTTACCTAACCAAAATCAATGTATGGTAAAAAAAGAACAAATCCAACATAAACTAATAAAAAAAGTTGGCCACTGAAAAGTCCAGTTCCAGACTTCCAGTTGCCAAATCAGACGGTCTTATAGCCATTTCTAAACAGTGTCGTTTACTAAAGCGTGAACATTTCACAAGCACTTTTACCGGCAATTACCGGTAAACTTAACCCATCCCCTTTTTTGTTCTTTCATAGGAGCGAGAAAGACATGGTTATAGTACGCCTGTTATCACAATAAGTTTTTGTTTTTATTTTTTTTAAAGTCTTTTTCTTCTCACCTATAAATATCATATCCCCACGATCTTCTAAATTTTCTTTGCCTCTTCTTCCTCTTATTTTCTCTCTTTATCTTTTCGACCATTTTTTGACGAAATCGTCGATCGTTATTCTCTCTTGGAGTTACCGGAGAATTCACTTTCTTTGACATTTTTGCTTTCTTAAGGGTTTGCCTTTTTATTTATATAAAGCTCTTTCTTTCTTTTTCGGTGTCTGGGTGTTTTGATTAATTTGTTTGATGTCTTAGCTTGAGTTTCAGATCTGGGTTTTCTTTTTTTAGCTGGCTTGATTTCTATTATTTCTTTTGTTTCCTTTTTTGTTACACTCTGTTGGTTTTTTCTTGGTATGTATCTTGATCTGTTCCCTTTTTTTTTTTATCTTGATTTATTTTTTCTTATAGCCAAATATAATGCAGTAAATTTCTTAAAAATTTACAAAATAAATAATTTTTTAAAAAACTTGCAAATAGAAAATTACATATATATATATAAATATAATGATGATGATTGACGTTAGTTGTTGGAAAATTCCGTCTTATCCTTCAACCATCTTGGTAATGTATGAGTAAAAGTTTTGGTTTTAAATTTATTTTTTTTTTCTTCTCCTTTACAAAGGAAAAGGGTTGTTGAATGGATAACAAGGCAAGGCTTTTATTTCATCAGCTTTATAAGTAGTCTTAGCATTTCAGTTCCTATATTAAGCATGTTTATTGCTATTCTGGGGTTTATGCTTTGTTGTTATACAAAATATTTGGGGCTCTAATTCTTTGTTTTTTTTTTTTTTTGAACTGTAGATCTCTTCTTCTGAAACTTGAAACTTTTGTTTTTGTGCATTAAAGACAAAGAAATGTATGGGACTAAAGAGGTGGAACATAGAAATGTGAGCTCAACTTGCTCAATCTCCAAAATGGATGATTATGATCTCTCGCGCCTCCTTGATAAGCCAAGGCTTAACATAGAGAGGCAAAGATCATTTGATGAGAGGTCAATCAGTGAGCTCTCTATTGGTCTCACAATAGGGGGTTATGACAATTATGACCACGTACTTCCCCGATGGGAGGTCAGGTTTTGGTACTCCGGCTTCATCAGGTAGAAACTCTTTTGAGCCGCACCTCATGGTGGCTGAAGCATGGGAAGCTCTTAGGAGGTCTTTGGTGTATTTTCGAGGCCAACCAGTTGGTACCATTGCCGCGTATGACCATGCATCTGAGGAAGTTTTGAACTATGATCAGGTAAAGTTCTCATCTCATAGTATGAAGTAGGACCCTTTTTTGGTGATAATGAAATTATTATTGCATATGTGTAAATTATAAACTATGACATTGACATTTATTATTGATTATGATCATGTGTTGAGCATCAACCTATAATTAATTGGTGATGGATGGAAAGCTTGAACCAGAATACAAGGACTAGCAAACTCTGAACTTAATTGAATGTGGGCAAACATCATTTAATACTAAATGTGGGCTAACATCATTTAATACTAAATACCTTGATCCAAGTTGGAGAACTTTGATTGGGTGAAACTTCAAGCCAAACCTGAACGAATTTTTATATGAATAGAGAATACTGATTGTCAAGGAAAAATGACATGGGGTCAGTCCGACACAGACATGACATCGACGTGGCGAATATGTGTCAGATGTCCTTGGACACACCAAACAAAAAAAAAAATAGACACGACAAGGGAACGGCAAGGACACGGCATGGAAAGTTTTTTTTGCTTAAATTTTTCTCTAAGAAGTGAGAATTGTAAAGTCCGTCGAGAAATAAATCAGAAGTATAAAACCAAACAAGTGATAAATTTCATATCTAGATTGAAGCATCACCTTTTAATTTGTTGAAGGTTGAGGAAGATGAAAGATGGAGGAGATGATAATGCCATAAACCGAAGACTGTTAATTTGTTGAAGGTTAAAGAAGATGAAGGATAGAGGAGATGTCAAAGTCATAAAGGGAAGATTGGAGAAATATCCAGGGCATAGAGATATTCAATTTCTTCTTTATCTGTTGGTCTTTTTGCTTTCTTTAGTTGTTAGTTATTATAATATGATTTCTTTACTTATTATATTGGGCCATGAATGAAGAATGGACCCATTAAGAAAGGGCTTTTTATTTGGGCAGAAATAATATGGATAATGAAACTTATTTTAGATCATGTTTATATTGCATATTTTAATATAAGAAATATATAAAATATTTTTTATTACCGTGTGTCCGTGTCCTACCATACTCATATCTTTAGTTTTTTAAAAATTACCGTGTCCATGTGTTATTGTACTGTTTTGCCTGTCCAGTGCTTCGTAGCTGATTGTAAAAAAGAGGTTTGGTAAGTTGTTTTTAATGTTGAAAATCCATTACCATCTGGTCAATTATGGCTCATGATTTGAAATTTTCTGAGACTGCTTTGATCATGTTTGATAATTTGCTCAGGTTTTTGTTCGAAATTTTGTACCCAGTGCTCCGGCTTTTCTGATGAATGGAGAGCCTAAGAACTTTCTCTTGAAAACCCTACATCTTCAAGGGTGGGGGAAAAGAATAGATAGATTCAAGCTAGGCGAAGGTGCAATGCCAGCTAGCTTCAAAGTTCTTCACGAGCCTGTACGTAAATCGGACACAATTATTGCAGATTTTGGAGAGAGTGCCATTGGAAGAGTTGCTCCGGTTGACTCTGGGTTTTGGTGGATCATTCTGCTCCGTTCACATACAAGATCTACTGGGGGTTTATCTCTAGCTGAGACACCTGAGTGTCAAAAAGGGATGAGGCTCATACTTACTCTGTGTCTATCGGAAGAATTTGATACATTTCCAGCCCTACTTTGCGCTGATGGGTGCTCTATGATTGATCGAAGAATGGTAAGCTATTCTTCTAGTCTTAATCTTTCTCTCTATTTTGTGCATGTGTGTGTGCTCACCTGCTTCTATACGTAAGTTTCCTTGCTAATCTTATAGTTATTTTAATGTGAGACAAGCAAAGCATTTGAGAAACTTAAAATATCAAACTCTATGAAAATTGGAATTTGGATATAAGATGGATTATTAATGGAAAACATAATGGCCAATAGTAATATATTATTACAGCTTAGTGACAGAATGGAGCAGCATGACCTTCAGAAATCTCGGTCCTTGTTCAATTCCTGATCAGCAACATATTGCCATAAATAAGTAGATTTTTGAATGCTCAGCTCCTCCACTCTAGCCTCTGCGTTTTTTCTCAAGTCATTAAGCGCCATCGCATATTCCAGCAGTTCCACCAGACCCATGTTCTCAATCGGCTGATCCAACCAAAACCCACCACTAATATCTTCTTTAACTTCTTTCTGCTTTATCCATGAATAATTACCCTGACCAGATGACTCGGCTAGATATCGATCAAGAACTGCTTCCACATTATCGTTGGTGTATACTCTTCCAGATTTTGATAATGTGAGGATACCAACTTCTACCCCGCACAATGTGAAAAGCTCTTTAGCTTTATTGAACAACCCTCTTCTACGTTTGGAGAAAGTGACTTGACGTTTGCTTTCGTCTTCCAGTTTCTTGATTTCAATTCGTTGACGACCTCGGCTGCTTCTTGTTTTCTTCGCCTCTGTTGCATTTGACATTAATACATTATCCTCCATGGTGAGAAAACAGAAAATCAGCCAAGGACACCAAAATTTGTACAGCACTTCTATGCATCTTTAGTGGTTGATAAACAAAGACTGAGCGCATGGGTTTATTTATACAAGTTTAACCAAGTAATAACCTAACTTGCATAACAAGAAATAATTTAGCTATGTGACCGACTTGCCACTTTAATTTCTTTTATAATGAGTACTGCTATTTTAAAGATATTGAGTGAGATTATTTTTTTTTAGAAAAATTATAAAGATTAGTTACCCTATACATTTAAATTTTATGAATAGAAAAGATTTACGAATTTGTATTATTCTTCAAATCTTTATATTTTATTTTTACTCTTTAAAAAAGTTTCATGTATTTTATTACAAACAAAAAGCTTAATTTTTAAAAAAGAAATCATTTGGCTCAACTTATGAAAAAATTATGAATTTTAAAAGTTTTAACTTATGCAGGAAGCATATTTGAGCTTTGAGAGGAATGGTAAGCTATTTTTCTAATCTTAATCTTTCTCTTTATTTTGTGCATATGTGTACTCACCTGCTTATATACGTAAGTTTCCTTGCCAATCTTATAGTTATTTTAATGTGAGACATGCAAAGCATTTGAGAAACTTAAAATATCGAACTTTATGAAAATTGAAATTTGGGTATAAGATGGATTATTAATGGAACAAATAATGGCCAATAGTAATTTATTATTACAGCTTTGTGACAGAGAATGGAGCAGCATGACCTTTAGAAATCTCGATCCTCGATTTTAATTTAGTAGTATGTTGTTTCTACAAACATGATGTGATTTATATTGATGATTCAACTGATGTAATTTATATGTTTGTTTAGACCAACTTACTATTGATTTTATAGCCAATCTCCTAATGGCTTGGGAAGTCATTCAAGCAAATAAATTCAATTTTTTTCATATCATTAATATTATATGAATATTTGTGTGAAATCGTCATAGTTTACCAACAATACATTGTACGCCTCAATTGCTTTTTTGGCCTTGCGTAACTGTACAGGAGTAACGTTATCTGGTACAAATAAAATAGTTCTGGGAGAATCTTATTAGATATAATCTGATTTTAATAATTCTGACTTCTGAGAACCAAATCTTGCTGTACTGAACATAAATGAGTTCTTCGGCTTTGGGCCCATGTCTATTTCTATTAACTTTGTATGAAAAGCTATAAGGTTCCATCTTGAGTTTTTACCGTAGGATCATCTTGAGCATATGGCCCACCATCTGGTGGGACCATAGGTGGCTAATGACAGACAAAGTATGGTCCACTTCAGCTTTTCCATCTCCACCATAAAGTAGAACCAAATATATCAATGCCGTATTGTTGCTAAGAAATTGTAGGATCTAGTTAGTTTGTGTTTGTCTTTTTTACTTTCATGGATATGATACTAATATCCCAAGTAAAAATTGATCGCAAGATCTCAAAAGTGCTGTAATATTCCCGTATAATAAAGTTTTGAATGACATTTCATGGCAGATGTGGGATGACCAGTGGAAAAGGAGCTACAGATAAATAATTTTAATAGTTTGTGTAGCATTGTTTGCTAGGCTGTCACATGATAGAATAGACAAGAACAATGTGGCTTAGATGGTGGCGGTGATACAACTTCTGATTCTCGTTAGTTTATTATTCTAAGTCCAATTATATGTTTTAGAAATGAAACGATTTAAGAAAATGGTTCTTTTGGTTGACCGGATCCATATATTGATTGTAAGTGAAATATTAGTGAAGGTCTTCCTTCGTCCTCATCTGGTTAGTTCTAGGAAATATTTGTTAATAGACTCATTTTTAATGTTTGAGACAAACATGTTCTTTATGTGATTCTATAATGATGACACGACTTATGGGGTATTGTATGTTTTAGCCAAATGGGTTTCTCAGTTTTTGTCCACAAAAAGTGGCTTGTAAGTATTGTTACACTTAAGTCTTTATATATTTTCTGTAGATCCTTACAAATTTCTAACGCGGAATTGAAGGTGTTACATATTCATCAAGGACATGATTCGTATCTGAATTAGGAATCATATCTGCCTATTGATTGTCAATTTAGGCAAGCACTTTTTTATTATTCTATTAATGTGGTTGCATTCATGCTTCCCTATAAATCTTTTTAGCTATCCTTTTCTCTATTTTTTTATATAAAAATGGATCTTTCTGCATTCTTCAAAATTTTCTTCTTACTTGATGACTTATGCTGATGAAATACTTAAGAAGTTAATTTGCGTTATGCACTTTATATAGACACATCATTTTGTCCGAAAATATTTTTTCGAAATTAAGCTTCAATCGTAATTGAAAGATTTTTTAGATTTAATTCCAGAATCAATTGGCATTAAAAATGATGTGGAGAGATTGTCGAAATTTAATTCTATAATCAATTCACATTAAATTGATAGGGAGAGATTTTGGAATTTGATTTCAGAATCAATTTTCATTAAAACGAAAATAAAATAAAATCAAAGATTTAAGGGAAATTGATTGAGTATGAATTCCTATATAAATCTGTGATCAAAGCAAATGGGGATAGAGAGAAAAAGAGATTATGTAGAAACTCTTGAGAGAAAAGAGAAAATTTTGTTTAGTAACTAAGAGGTTTTAGGTTCTGGATTTGATTTGTTTCGATTTTCTAGAATTGAGATTTGGTGTTTTTGAGTTTGAATTTCTGTAAGCTTCTGTATTTTAGGGATTCTTGGTTTTAGCTTTCTAGATAATTTGTTGGGTTTTTGAAAATTCTCTATCAGCTTTTGAGATTTATTTGTTAATTTCTGAAAATTAGTTAGAGAGAAGACAGAAGAATAATCATTTTAGAAAGAGAGGCATACTCAAATACTTTTGAAGAAAAGCTTGAAATTTGAGGCATCTAAATCTGTGTGTTTTACCATGACCCGATCGTAGGTATTTTCTTCCTATTTTCACTCCATTTTCTGTTTTGACTTTATTTTTCTTATTTTATTTATGTTATTTTGTTTATTTTTATTTACTCTTATTATTTCTTATTTTAAATTGAAAAAAATACATTACTTATTGTTGTGATTTTTTTCTTTATGAGTTTCATTTTACTTATTTACAAAAAAAGTAAAAATAAAAAATATTTTCAAATAAATTCATGAATCATTCCAAACTATTGGAGAATTTTTATGGATTTGAATTTTACAAAATCCACCAAACTATTGAGAAATTTCATAAAATCAGTTTAAAAAAAATAAAAAATATTTTCATCCTCCAAGCGATTGAAGGATTACTTTTTAAATTAAGTCTTACCAAACTATTAGGAGACTTAATAAGATTGGCAAAATTTTTACAAATCTTTTTACAATAAAATCTCACCAAACTATTGAGAGATCTGTCTCAAAATAAGTCTTACTAAACTATTAGGAGATTTTACTAATTTTTTTGAATAAAAGTACATTAATAAATTTGACGACGAAGCCTTTTCAAAGTGGGACACTAGTCTCCATGAATACTCATGAGGTAAGAGAATTATCTTAAATTGCTACCAAACTATTGGAATAATTTTAAGATATATTTTTAATATTAAATTATCTGGTAAATCATAAATATGATCAAGGCTTGGATAATCTAAAATCCAACTGGTACAATTTTTTAGATGGGCGCTGTGGGAGTGCTATAACCTTCTCCACGTGTAACCATACTCTCGAACCTAAACTCTGGTTTCCTAGATCAAAATCTACTATTTAAAGATACCTAACACTACAGCAAAATGGTGTATTAGCAGTAGTTTTGTAGTGGCCTTTCACTTACAAATGTCGCTAGCTTCCGTGTTTTTATAAAACTTCAAGTGTTTATTATCTAAACGTCACTAAATATTCAAATAACGGTGTTGTTACATATAAATGCCATCCAAGACTTGATATTAGAGGCGTTTCTCGACTAAAACACCTTGAATATTTTTTATTAAAAGTTTCAATGAATAGTTAAGGCATATTTTTGATAGACAACGCCTTCAATAATCACGTCATAAAAAATTATATAAGATTAATGAAGGTGTTGTCTACAAGAAACGCCTTTAATATGTAGACAAAAAATTTTTGACTTATGAAATTTATTTTTTTCAAAAATTCATTCAATATTAAGCTTATCAAATCCTTTAGATCGTACAGATGTTTACCATAAGGTTGTTAGTTCGATTCATCCTTTAGCCTTTTTTTGGGTCTAGGCACAGATTATTTGTTATTGATTATTCTAGGCATTTTCTTGGCAAAAATGCATTCACCATTGTTCTAGTTGTTGCTAAGGGTCGCCCAATTTATGATAACATAAAAGCTTTCATAAGGCATGTTAATTTGATCTTGTACTTTACTCTGAGCAATTAAGATATGCCTTATTTATTTATTTCCTAAATTCACAAATACATGATATCATCAAATGTTGAGAAGTAATATCCATATTCTTGACTGTTGCTCTTGGGTTACTAGAATGTATGATACTTGTGCAACTTTTATGGGCAAATTTAGTTATTGATGGTCCTTTTATGATAGCTTTTGGGTTTAATCCTCCAAATGAAGGCATAATACAAAGCACCTCGTAAAAGTGATGATGCTCTTATTAACTCCTGGGTTCTCTTTTGTTACTTGATTTGTATTCATTAGCACTTATTATCTCCCCCTTGAAATTCATTTGACTTCATGAAAGTTAGAGCTCAAGATAGCTGTAGAGACAATGTGTGCTTTCAGAGCTTGTGAGCAAAGATAATAGAGATATCAAGATAAAGTTTTCTTTTAAAATTGTTCAATATTATGTGATCAAGAGTTTGATGTATTCTTTTGCTTACATTTTTCCTATCTACTTCTATATTTTTAGAAAAATAGATGTAAATAACAATATGTATTGGAACAAATTATGTATTTAGATATTTAAATATTTATAATATTCAATTTATAAAAATCATTTTTATTTCTTTCAAATTTTTATTTAATTATAGTAGTAAATATTGAGAGAAATATAAAAAAGCAAAATTTTCAATTTTGTGGCATTTTTTGAATACAAACGCCACAAATTATAGAAATTAGTGGCGTTTGTATCTAAAAACTCGCTAATTTGCGCATTTAGCGGTGTTTGTATCCAAAAAAGGGCATTTTTGGACATAAATACACTAATTTCTATAATTTAGCAGTGTTTGTCTGCATAAACAACACTAAATTTAGTGGTGTACACAAATGCCGCTAAGTTAGCAATGTTTTAAGGGAAAATGCTGCTATTTTCTCTAATGCAAATATAGTCAATACTTTAAGTGACATTTTTGACAAACACCATGAATTGTTTAGCAGCATTTATAAACGCTGCTAAAAATAGAAAAAAATGCTACTAAAGATCTATTCTCTTGTAATGTCAATTGTCATTGGCTGATAGTTTTCTAGAAAAATGGTCTAAGTATATAGTAGTCAATTATCATTGAAAAGGAATCAACTGCTCTATAAGAGGTCAAATGTGGAACCTTTCTAAGATTTGAAAGAAGTTAGTTGCTATATGAAGTAGCCAACTACTCACGCATAAAAAAACGTTCTGTAAGGTGAAAATAGTGGACTACTTTATAAAAGAATCGACTAGCCTACTTCAAAAAGCATTCTGGAAATTAAAAATACAAAGAAATAGTTGATTGCTTTCTTAATGGAGTCAACTACTTTGCATGAAAATTTACAATATTCAGAAACGTGAAAAATGGTTTTTCTTTGTATGAAAAGTTTAATTATTCAAATGAACACATATGTCTATAATATTTCAAAGAGATATATTTCTAACCAAAAAGAAGTGATTTTTAATTAGAATATTACAATAAAGAAGTCACAACCTTATGATTCAATCTCTAGAAATAGAGATTGATGTAAGTTCATTTGGACATACAATTCAATTTAGAATTAACTCTGTTTTTTCTCTTAATTTTTTCTCAATTAAAGGTAAGTTTCTTTAACATTGTTTGCTATAAAAATCTTTGTTAAAGACAAGGTATTTCCATTCTTACCCAAGAGTATTTAGTGGTATACTTTACTACTACAAAGTAAGAATAAAGAAGGCTTCATTATATCTTGAAGGCATTTTGGTTCACCCTTATTGCATACTATAACTAGTTAAGGTGAAATAAGTCTTAGGGAAAGTGGCATATGTAACACTCCTTGAAGTTATTTCATTTGTATTTGAAGGACCATATTGTTCAACTCCAACTACATAACAAAGAGGTTACAATAAGTTAACAAGTTGTCAAGACGTTTATCAAAAAGTTTTTTTTCTTATAAACTTTTACTTTTATATTTTTTTCTAACATAAATATCATCCTTTCCTTCCATAAATTTGAACTTAAGATTTTCAATTTGAAAGTTTAAATTCTAATCCCCTAATATCTCAATTAACATTAAAATGAAAAAAAAAATTTTCATAACTACTAAAATATTTTTTCTTTCTTATCCATTGCCTTTGATCCATTTATCTTTCCCTTACTTTATCATATATATATATATGTATATATGAAAAAGAATATCCACTTATACTAGTGTAAGAGTTATGCATTTTTTTATCATTGGATCAAAATTAAATTTATAACACTTACACTTAACCATTTTGATCCATTAGTGCAAGTGAATCCCTCCCCTCACTTTTCTCTATAAATATAGAGAAGGATCAGTTTACATCAATGTAAAACCTTTTAGTTTTACATATTTTTTAACTATTTATTTCAATAGATCCCAAAAATGGTAGAGATAAGTCAAAAGGAGAAAAAGTGAGTTAATCTCATTTATTAAAATACATGGTTAGAAAAATATGTAAAATTAAAAAATTTTACACTGGTGTAAATTGATCAACACTGTTAACTTCCTTTACATTGGTCTACTAGAGTAGACCTGTTCTAAAAATACTGTAAAAAAAAAGCTAAAATAGCATTTAGCAAACTTAATACAAAAGTATGGTGAGATATTGAAAAAATTATTTGATAATAATTTTGTATATTTTTAATAAATAAAAAATAAATAGTCAATTTTGTTAAATTAAATCACAAGTTTTTAAGTGAAAATAATAAATAAGATAAAAATATATTTTTATTAATTATAATAAAAACAAATGAATTCAATAATAAATGGAAAAAAATCTAAAAATATATAATCTTCCTTATAATTTTGTAAATAGTGAGAATGTAAAAAATATATATTAAATATTCTTTTTTAAAATTAATACTTCTTGAAAAGTTTCGATTTATAATTTCATCTAAAAACTCATATTTGATTTTCACATAAGTTAAAATTTTTAAAATTCATAATTTTTTCATAAGTTGGGCCAAATGATTTCTTTTTTAAAATTAGGCTTTTTGTTTATAATAAAATACATGAAACTTTTTCAAAAAGTAAAAATAAAATACAAAGATTTAAAAAACAATACAATTTTGCAAATCTTTTCTATTCATAAATGTAATTCATAGGGTAACTAATCTTTATAATTTTTCTAAAAAAAAGAAAAAAAATCTCATTCAATATATTTAAATTAGCAGTACTCATTATAAAAAGATATTAAAGTGGCAAGTCGGTCACATCACCTAAGTTATTTCCTGTTATACAAGTTAGGTTATTACTTTGTTAAATCCGTATAAATAAACCCATGCACTCAGCCTTTGTTTATCAACCCCTAAAGACACGTAAAAGTGATGTACAAATTTTGGTGTCCTTGGCTGATCTTCTGTTTTCTCACTATGAAGGATAATGTATTGATATCAAACGCAACAGAGGCGAAGAAAACAAGAAGCAGCCGAGGTCGTCAGCGAATTGAAATCAAGAAACTGGAAGACAAAAGCAAGCGTCAAGTCACTTTCTCCAAACGTAGAAGAGGGTTGTTCAATAAAGCTAAAGAACTTTCCACATTGTGCGGGGGCAGAAGTTGGTATCCTCACATTATCAAAATCTGGAAGAGTATACACCAACGATAATGTGGAAGTAGTTCTTGATCGATATCTAGTCGAGTCATCTGCTTAGGGTAATTATTCATGGATAAAGCAGAAAGAAGTTAAAGAAGATATTAGTGATGCGTTTTGATTGGATCAGCCGATTGAGAACATGAGTCTGGTGGAACTGCTGGAATATGCGATGGCGCTTAATAACTTGAAAAAGAACACAGAGGTTAGAGTGGAGGAGCTGAGCATTCAAAAATCTACTTGTTTATGGCATTATGTTGCTGATCAGGAATTGAACAAGGCACAGTTCTTACAGCAGTTAATGGTTGGGGGAAATTATGATTGGTGTCGCAACTTTGACAATTTCACTCTTGTTGAGCATCGTCATTGAATTTAATCACTGCATAATTAGAGAATGATTAATTGGTGGATTATATATATTAATTACCTCTTTTAGGTGGAAATGTTTGAGAGCTAATACTAATGCATAAGATAACATTTTATCTTTATTTTATTTTTGGCTCTTAGGTTGTACTTTTTAAACAGTTTTACATGATTGGAGAGAATAATTTATTGTATTTTACTATCAATTTCCAATTGGCTATCAGGACTTCAAAAAAGACAATAAGATCAGAAAAATATACTAAAGCATAGATTTTTTAAATCTATGCATAAGCTCACATATAGTCTAAGAAGAAGGTGGACCGTTTTGCCTCGTCACTTGGATTGGATTAATTAGCGACTAATGTAACTAGGAAAAAAAACTTAATTGTTTCATTATGGTTAGTATTTAGATTATTATGGATTTTGATGACAATTTGGATCATAATTTTTTCTTTATATTTTCTTCTTGGGTCATTCAAAAATCATCTCTAATTTTTTTTTTTTAACATTGGAGAGGAATACAAACAAAGTATCTTTAAAAAAGCCCCTTAATCCATCTGCCTCATCTTTAATGAAGTTGATCATAAAAGGATTAGTCTGGGTCTGGAATGGATCCAGGTCCCTTTCACATGTCTTATTTGTTATCTAGTGATTAATTTTTTTGTTCCTTATTGTTATTTTAACAATAAAAATTGAAGTTGGACAATAATACAATTTGAAGAGAAAGATGAAGCAAAATAAAATCCAGGCATAGTGGATATATATAGTTTCGAATAGAAGTCAAGATAATAGTGTTATTGATTGGTATTGAACAATATAGTGAAAGTGATGGCAATCTAATAATATTAAAAACCAATGTTTTAATTTTTCAGACAAATATCTAAACATGACACCAAATTGTCTCTTCGATTGAGGATAAATCGAACAGATCAGTAGATACGTCTGAAGTAATTATCTGAAACATTTTATCCTAAGGCATATTTATTTTGTTCCTACAAAATATAAAATATTCAACAAAAAACCACTAGCTAATTGTATAATACCAATTGGAAATTAAATCAATTTGAAATTTCATGTTTGTGGAGTTATCAGTCTAATTTTGCCCCTTTTGGCTTTATTTCAACACAGTATTTTCAATTGGAACTATTCTTTCTCGTATAATAGTGTTTATATTTCAATCGAAACCGTTTCTTTCTCATATAATAGTGTTTATATAAAGAAGCAATCACCTAGTAAAATTTTTTAATTTTGTTTTTTTAATAATTGATTTCAACAAATTTAATGGATGTGTAAGAATATCAATGGGTATAATACGAGACGAGTATACCATTTCCTATCTTCATCCTCAAATTTTTATATTATACCAATTTTAATATTTTTATCTAATAGGTATTTCAAATATATCTTCATCTCCATGCTCGTATATATTTAAAGAGTATGGGTGATCTTGTAACTGTAACTTTTCTAAAAAAATAAAAACCAAATTCTATATTTTGCTTTTTTTTTTATTTTTAAAATTTTCACATTTATGTAATTTTTTATAAACATATTAATATATATTTTTAAATAGAAATATATTAATTTTAATTTATCTAAAATAAAATTTTATATTATTTAATAAAAATTTATTTACTAAATATAAATATAAGATATGGATACAGAATATGCACTATATTATCCATCTCTATTCTCGTATTTGATAAAAAATTTAAAATCATATATATTTCCATCTTTATCCCAAAAATTTACTACTCATTATGTTTCCATTAGGGTAAAAAGTCAAGTTTCCTATCAAGAACGCGTAAAATTGATATTTCTAAATGGATGAGAGAGATAAGTCAAAAATAGAAAAAGAGTTTAATATAATATTTTAGATCTATTAAAATCAATCATTAAAAAATATAAAACTAACAAATTTTACACTGATATAAGTTAATCTCTTTATATATATATAATATATGATCATTCTTACAATTAAAGGTATAAATGATACATCTATTGAGTTAAGCTCAAGCTCGAGTAACTCGATTTATCAATCGAGCCAAATTCAAGTATCATAGTATTTGATTTAAATAGCTGTGACCTAATCGAGCTTTTTATTTTAATATATTTTTTTACTATTTAATTAAAAATTAAAATAAAAATTATCCTTATATATATAAATCCTTAACAACACTATTCATACTCATTTAATATTCTAACATTCATATGCCATTTCATCATTTCCTTTTCATTCCCACTCTCTCAATCCTTCTCCAAATCCAAGGTGTCCCTATCTTTCTCTTCTAAGCCCTCTAGATTCTCAACAACCACCATTTCCTTTCTTTCTTACTCTTTGAGCTTTCATCTTTAAAATTTTCTTTCCTTTCCCTATCTGGAGTTCGATTCAACAATCTTTACTCTAGCTACAATGTCCCTTTAAGCTAATGGCAATAGTAGCTTTCTCCATCAATAACACCTGGTTAATTTAGTAGGCAATTCTAGGTACGGTCTCTAAGTTTTTTTTTTTTTCTTTCATTTTGAGTTCATTGGCTTGATTTTGAATAGCTTAGAACTGTTATCACAATAAGTTTTTGTTTTTATTTTTTTTAAAGTCTTTTTCTTCTCACTCTATAAATATCATATCCCCACGATCTTCTAAATTTTCTTTGCCTCTTCTTCCTCTTATTTTCTCTCTTTATCTTTTTCGACCATTTTCGACGAAATCGTCGGTCGTTATTCTCTCTTGAGGTTACCGGAGAATTCACTTTCTTCGACATTTTTGCTTTCTTAAGGGTTGCCTTTTTATTTATATAAAGCTCTTTCTTTCTTTTTCGGTGTCTAGGGTGTTTTGATTAATTTGTTTGATGTCTTAGCTTGAGTTTCAGAGCTGGGTTTTCTTTTTTTTAGCTGGCTTGATTTCTATTATTTCTTTTGTTTCCTTTTTTGTTACAGTCTGTTGGTTTTTTCTTGGTATGTATCTTGATCTATTCCCTTTTTTTTTTTATCTTGATTTATTTTTTCTTATAGCCAAATATAATGCAGTAAATTTCTTAAAAATTTACAAAATAAATAATTTTTTAAAAAACTTGTAAATAGAAAATTACATTATATATATAAATATAATGATGATGATTGACGTTAGTTGTTGGAAAATTTCGTCTTATCCTTCAACCATCCTGGTAATGTATGAGTAAAAGTTTTGGTTTTAAATTTATTTTGTTTTCTTCTCCTTTACAAAAAGGAAAAGGGTTGTTGAATGGATAACAAGGCAAGGCTTTTATTTCATCAGCTTTATAAGTAGTCTTAGCATTTCAGTTTCCTATATTAGGCATGTTTATTGCTATTCTGGGGTTTATGCTTTGTTGTTATACAAAATATTGGGGCTCTAATTCTTTTTTTTTTTTTTTTTTGAACTGTAGATCTATTTCTTTCTGAAACTTGAAACTTTTCTTTTTGTGCATTAAAGACAAAGAAATGTATGGGACTAAAAGTGGTGGAACATAGAAATGTGAGCTCAACTTGCTCAATCTCCAAAATGGATGATTATGATCTCTCGCGCCTCCTTGATAAGCCAAGGCTTAACATAGAGAGGCAAAGATCATTTGATGAGAGGTCAATCAGTGAGCTCTCTATTGGTCTCACAAGAGGGGGTTATGACAATTATGACCACGTACTTCCCCGATGGGGAGGTCAGGTTTTGGTACTCCGGCTTCATCAGGTAGAAACTCTTTTGAGCCGCACCCCATGGTGGCTGAAGCATGGGAAGCTCTTAGGAGGTCTTTGGTGTATTTTCGAGGCCAACCAGTTGGTACCATTGCCGCGTATGACCATGCATCTGAGGAAGTTTTGAACTATGATCAGGTAAAGTTCTCATCTCATAGTATGAAGTAGGACCCTTTTTGGTGATAATGAAATTATTATTGCATATGTGTAAATTATAAACTATGACATTGACATTTATTATTGATTATGATCATGTGTTGAGCATCAACCTATAATTAATTGGTGATGGATGGAAAGCTTGAACCAGAATACAAGGACTAGCAAACTCTGAACTTAATTGAATGTGGGCAAACATCATTTAATACTAAATGTGGGCTACATCATTTAATACTAAATACCTGATCCAAGTTGGAGAACTTTGATTGGGTGAAACTTCAAGCCAAACCTGAACGAATTTTTATATGAATAGAGAATACTGATTGTCAAGGAAAAATGACATTGGGTCAATCCGACATAGACATGACATCGACGTGGCGAATATGTGTCAGATGTCCTTGGACACAGCAAACAAAAAAAAAAAAATAGACACGACAAGGGAACGGCATGGACACGGCATGGAAAGTTTTTTTGCTTAAATTTTTCTCTAAGAAATGAGAATTGTAAAGTCCATCGAGAAAGAAATCAGAAGTATAAAACCAAACAAGTGATAAATTTCATATCTAGATTGAAGCATCACCTTTTAATTTGTTGAAGGTTGAGGAAGATGAAAGATGGAGGAGATGATAATGCCATAAACCGAAGACTGTTAATTTGTTGAAGGTTAAAGAAGATGAAGGATAGAGGAGATGTCAAAGTCACAAAGGGAAGATTGGAGAATATCCAAGGCATAGAGATATTCAATTTCTTCTTTATCTGTTGGTCTTTTTGCTTTCTTTAGTTGTTAGTTATTATAATATGATTTCTTTACTTATTATATTGGGCCATGAATGAAGAATGGACCCATTAAGAAAGGGCTTTTTATTTGGGCAGAATAATATGGATAATGAAACTTATTTTAGATCATGTTTATATTGCATATTTTAATATAAGAAATATATAAAATATTTTTTATTACCGTGTGTCCGTGTCCTACCATACTCATATCTTTAGTTTTTTAAAAATTACCGTGTCCATGTGTTATTGTACCGTTTTGCCTGTCCAGTGCTTCGTAGCTGATTGTAAAAAGAGGTTTGGTAAGTTGTTTTTAATGTTGAAAATCCATTACCATCTGGGTCAATTATGGCTCATGATTTGAAATTTTCTGAGACTGCTTTGATCATGTTTGATAATTTGCTCAGGTTTTTGTTCGAAATTTTGTACCCAGTGCTCCGGCTTTTCTGATGAATGGAGAGCCTAAGAACTTTCTCTTGAAAACCCTACATCTTCAAGCGGTGGGGGAAAAGAATAGATAGATTCAAGCTAGGCGAAGGTGCAATGCCAGCTAGCTTCAAAGTTCTTCACGAGCCTGTACGTAAATCGGACACAATTATTGCAGATTTTGGAGAGAGTGCCATTGGAAGAGTTGCTCCGGTTGGACTCTGGGTTTTGGGTGGATCATTCGGCTCCTTTCACATACAAGATCTACTGGGGGTTTATCTCTAGCTGAGACACCTGAGTGTCAAAAAGGGATTAGGCTCATACTTACTCTGTGTCTATCGGAAGAATTTGATACATTTCCAGCCCTACTTCGCGCTGATGGGTGCTCTATGATTGATCGAAGAATGGTAAGCTATTCTTCTAGTCTTAATCTTTCTCTCTATTTTGTGCATGTGTGTGTGCTCACCTGCTTCTATACGTAAGTTCCTTGCTAATCTTATAGTTGTTTTAATGTGAGACAAGCAAAGCATTTGAGAAACTTAAAATATCAAACTCTATGAAAATTGGAATTTGGATATAAGATGGATTATTAATGGAAAACATAATGGCCAATAGTAATATATTATTACAGCTTAGTGACAGAATGGAGCAGTATGACCTTCAGAAATCTCGGTCCTTGTTCAATTCCTGATCAGCAACATATTGCCATAAATAAGTAGATTTTTGAATGCTCATCTCCTCCACTCTAGCCTTTGCATTTTTTCTCAAGTCATTAAGCGCCATCGCATATTCCAGCAGTTCCACCAGACCCATGTTCTCAATCGACTGATCCAATCAAAACCCACCACTAATATCTTCTTTAACTTCTTTCTGCTTTATCCATGAATAATTACCCTGACCAGATGACTCGGCTAGATATCGATCAAGAATTGCTTCCACATTATCGTTGGTGTATACTCTTCCAGATTTTGATAATGTGAGGATACCAACTTCTACCCCGCACAATGTGGAAAGCTCTTTAGCTTTATTGAACAACCCTCTTCTACGTTGGAGAAAGTGACTTGACGTTTGCTTTCGTCTTCCAGTTTCTTGATTTCAATTCGTTGACGACCTCGGACTGCTTCTTGTTTTCTTCGCCTCTGTTGCGTTTGACATTAATACATTATCCTCCATGGTGAGAAAACAGAAAATCAACCAAGGACACCAAAATTTGTACAGCACTTCTATCGTCTTTAGTGGTTGATAAACAAAGACTGAGCGCATGGGTTTATTTATACAGGTTTAACCAAGTAATAACCTAACTTGCATAACAAGAAATAATTTAGCTATGTGACCGACTTGCCACTTTAATTTCCTATTTTAAAGATATTGAGTGAGATTATTTTTTTTTAGAAAAATTATAAAGATTAGTTACCCTATACATTTAAATTTTATGAATAGAAAAGATTTACGAATTTGTATTATTCTTCAAATCTTTATATTTTATTTTTACTCTTTAAAAAAGTTTCATGTATTTTATTACAAACAAAAGCTTAATTTTAAAAAAGAAATCATTTGGCTCAACTTATGAAAAAATTATGAATTTTAAAAGTTTTAACTTATGCAGGAAGCATATTTGAGCTTTGAGAGGAATGGTAAGCTATTTTTCTAATCTTAATCTTTCTCTTTATTTTGTGCATATGTGTACTCACCTGCTTATATACGTAAGTTTCCTTGCCAATCTTATAGTTATTTTAATGTGAGACATGCAAAGCATTTGAGAAACTTAAAATATCGAACTTTATGAAAATTGGAATTTGGGTATGAGATGGATTATTAATGGAACAAATAATGGCCAATAGTAATTTATTATTACGGCTTTGTGACAGAGAATGGAGCAGCATGACCTTCAGAAATCTCGGTCTTCGGTTTTAATTTAATAGTATGTTGTTTTTACAAACATGATGTAGTTTATAATGATGGTTCAACTGATATAATTTATATTTTTATTTAGACCAACTTACTATTGATTTTATAGCCAATCTCCTAATGGCTTGGGAAGTCATTCAAGCAAATAAGTTCAATTTTTTTCATATCATTAATATTATATGAATATTTGTGTGAAATCGTCATAGTTTACCAACAATACATTGTACGCCTCAATTGTTTTTTGGCCTTGCGTAACTGTACAGGAGTAACGTTATTCTGGTACAAATAAAATAGTTCTGGGAGAATCTTATTAGATATAATCTGATTTTAATATTCTGACTTCTGAGAACCAAATCTTGCTGTACTGAACATAAATGAGTTCTTCGGCTTTGGGCCCATGTCTATTTCTATTAACTTTGTATGAAAAGCTATAAGGTTCCATCTTGAGTTTTTACCGTAGGATCATCTTGAGCATATGGCCCACCATCTGGTGGGACCATAGGTGGCTAATGACAGACAAAGTATGGTCCACTTCAGCTTTTCCATCTCCACCATAAAGTAGAACCAAATATATCAATACCGTATTGTTGCTAAGAAATTGTAGGATCTAGTTAGTTTGTGTTTGTCTTTTTTACTTTCATGGATATGATACTAATATCCCAAGTAAAAATTGATCGCAAGATCTCAAAAGTGCTGTAATATTCCCGTATAATAAAGTTTTGAATGACATTTCATGGCAGATGTGGGATGACCAGTGGAAAAGGAGCTACAGATAAATAATTTTAATAGTTTGTGTAGCATTGTTTGCTAGGCTGTCACATGATAGAATAGACAAGAACAATGTGGCTTAGACGGTGGCGGTGATACAACTTCTGATTCTCGTTAGTTTATTATTCTAAGTCCAATTATATGTTTTTAGAAATGAAACGATTTAAGAAAATGGTTCTTTTGGTTGACCGGATCCATATATTGATTGTAAGTGAAATATTAGTGAAGGTCTTCCTTCGTCCTCATCTGGTTAGTTCTAGGAAATATTTGTTAATAGACTCATTTTTAATGTTTGAGACAAACATGTTCTTTATGTGATTCTATAATGATGACACGACTTATGGGGTATTGTATGTTTTAGCCAAATGGGTTTCTCAGTTTTTGTCCACAAAAAGTGGCTTGTAAGTATTGTTACACTTAAGTCTCTATATATTTTCTGTAGATCCTTACAAATTTCTAACGCGGAATTGAAGGTGTTACATATTCATCAAGGACATGATTCGTATCTGAATTAGGAATCATATCTGCCTATTGATTGTCAATTTAGGCAAGCACTTTTTTATTATTCTATTAATGTGGTTGCATTCATGCTTCCCTATAAATCTTTTTAGCTATCCTTTTCTCCATTTTTTTATTTAAAAATGGATCTTTCTGCATTCTTCAAAATTTTCTTCTTACTTGATGACTTATGCTGATGAAATACTTAAGAAGTTAATTTGCTTTATGCACTTTATATAGACACATCATTTTGTCCGAAAATATTTTTTCGAAATGAAGCTTCAATCGTAATTGAAAGATTTTTTAGATTTAATTCCAGAATCAATTGGCATTAAAAATGATGTGGAGAGATTGTCGAAATTTAATTCTATAATCAATTCACATTAAATTGATAGGGAGAGATTTTGGAATTTGATTTCAGAATCAATTTTCATTAAAACGAAAATAAAATAAAATCAAAGATTTAAGGGAAATTGATTGAGTATGAATTCCTATATAAATCTATGATCAAAGCAAATCGGGATAGAGAGAAAAAGAGATTATGTAGAAACTCTTGAGAGAAAAGAGAAAATTTTGTTTAGTAACTAAGAGGTTTTAGGTTTTGGATTTGATTTGTTTAGATTTTTTAGAATTGAGATTTGGTGTTTTTGAGTTTGAATTTATGTAAGCTTCTGTATTTTAGGGATTCCTGGTTTTAGCTTTCTAAATAATTTGTTGGGTTTTTGAAAATTCTCTGTCAACTTTTGAGATTTATTTGTTAATTTTTGAAAATTAGTTAGAGAGAAGACAGAAGAATAATCATTTTAAAAAGAGAGGCACACTCAAATACTTTTGAAGAAAAGCTTGAAATTTGAGGCATCTAAATCTGTTGTGTTTTACCATGACCCGATCGTAGGTATTTTCTTCCTATTTTCACTCAATTTTCTGTTTGACTTTATTTTTTCTTATTTATTTATGTTATTTGTTTATTTTTATTTACTCTTATTATTTCTTATTTTAAATTGAAAAAAATACATTACTTATTATTGTGATTTTTTTTCTTTATGAGTTTCATTTTACTTATTTACAAAAAAAGTAAAATAAAAAATCTTTTCAAATAAATTCATGAATCATTCCAAACTATTGGAGAATTTTTATAGATTTGAATTTTACAAAATCCACCAAACTATTGAGAAATTTCATAAAATCAGTTTAAAAAAAAATAAAAAATATTTTCATCCTCCAAGCGATTGGAGGATTACCTTTTTAAATTAAGTCTTACCAAAACTATTAGGGACTTAATAAGATTGACAACATTTTTACAAATCTTTTTACAATAAAATCTTACCAAATTATTGAGAGATCTGTCTCAAAATAAGTCATACTAAACTATTAGGAGATTTTACTAATTTTTTTTGAATAAAAGTATATTAATAAATTTGATGACGAAGCCTTTTCAAAGTGGGACACTAGTCTCCATGAATACTCATGAGGTAAGAGAATTATCTTAAATTGCTACCAAACTATTGGAATAATTTTAAGATATATTTTAATATTAAATTACTCTGGTAAATCATAAATATCATCAAGACTTGGATAATCTAAAATCCAACTGGTAAATCTTTTGATGGGCGTTGTGAGAGTGCTATAACCTTCTCCAGTGTAAACCATACTCTCGAACCTAAACTTTGGTTTCCTAGATCAAAATCTACTATTTAAAGATACCTAACACTACAGCAAAATGCGATTAGCAGTTTTGTAGTGCTTTCACTTACAAATGCCGCTAGCTTCATGTTTTTATAAAACTTCAAGTGTTTATTATCCAAACGCCACTAAATATTCAAATAACGGTGTTGTTACTTATAAATGCCATCCAAGACTTGATATTAGAGGCGTTTCTCGACTAAAAACACCTTGAATATTTTTTATTAAAAGTTTCAATGAATAGTTAAGGCGTATTTTTGATAGACAACGCCTTCAATAATCACGTCATAAAAAATTATATAAGATTAATGAAGGTGTTGTCTACAAGAAACGCCTTTAATATGTAGACAAAAAAATTTTTGACTTATGAAATTTATTTTCTTCAAAAATTCATTCAATATTAAGCTTATCAAATCCTTTGGATCGTACCAGATGTTTACCATAAGGTTGTTAGTTCGATTCGTCCTTTAGCCTTTTTTGGGTCTAGGCACAGATTATTTGTTATTGATTATTCTAGGCATTTTTCTTGGCAAAAATGCATTCACCATTGTTCTAGTTGTTGCTGAGGGTTCGCCCAATTTATGATAACATAAAAGCTTTCATAAGGCATGTTAATTTGATCTTTGACTTTACTCTGAGCAATTAAGATATGCCTTATTTATTTATTTCCTAAATTCACAAATACATGATATCATCAAATGTTGAGAAGTAATATCCATATTCTTGACTGTTGCTCTTGGGTTACTAGAATGTATGATACTTGTGCAACTTTTATGGGCAAATTTGGTTATTGATTGGTCCTTTTATGATAGCTTTTTGGGTTTAATCCTCCAAATGAAGGCATAATACAAAGCACCCCGTAAAAGTGATGATGCTCTTATTAACTCATGGGTTCTCTTTTGTTACTTGATTTGTATTCATTAGCACTTATTATCTCCCCCTTGAAATTCATTTGACTTCATGAAAGTTAGAGCTCAAGATAGCTATAAGAGACAATGTGTGCTTTCAGAGCTTGTGGGCAAAGATAAGAGGAATATCAAGATAAAGTTTTCTTTAAAATTGTTCAATATTATGTGATCAAGAGTTTGATGTATTCTTTTGCTTACATTTTTCCTATCTGCTTCTATATTTTTAGAAAAATAGATGTAAATAACAATATGTATTGGAAAAAATTATGTATTTAGATATTTAAATATTTATAATATTCAATTTATAAAAATCATTTTTATTTCTTTCAAATTTTTATTTAATTATAGTAGTAAATATTGAGAGAAATATAAAAAAGCAAAATTTTCAATTTTGTGGCATTTTTTGAATACAAACGCCAAAAATTATAGAAATTAGTGGCGTTTGCATCTAAAAACTTGCTAATTTGTGGATTTAACGGTGTTTGTATCCAAAAAAGGGCATTTTTAGACATAAATACACTAATTTCTATAATTTAGCATTGTTTGTCTGCATAAACAACGCTAAATTTAGTGGTGTACACAAATGCCACTAAGTTAGCAATGTGTTAAGGAAAAATGCTGCTATTTTCTCTAATGCAAATATAGTTAATGCTTTAAGTGACATTTTTGGCGAACACCATGAATTGTTTAGCAGCATTTATAAACGCTGCTAAAAATAGAGAAAAAATGCTACTAAAGATCTATTCTCTTGTAATGTCAATTGTCTTTGGCTGATCGTTTTCTAGAAAAATGGTCTAAGTTTATAGTAGTCAATTATCATTGAAAAGGAATCAATTGCTCTATAGGAGGTCAAATGTGGAACCTTTCTAAGATTTGAAAGAAGTTAGTTGCTATATGAAGTAGCCAACTACTCATGCATAAAAAACATTCTGTAAGGTGAAAATAGTGGACTACTTTATAAAAGAATCGACTAGCCTACTTCAAAAAGCATTCTGGAAATTAAAAATACAAAGAAATAGTTGATTGCTTTCTTAATGGAGTCAACTACTTTGCATGAAAATTTACAATATTCAGAAACATGAAAAATGGTTTTTCTTTGTATGAAAAGTTTAATTATTCAAATGAACACATATGTCTATAATATTTCAAAGAGATATATTTCTAACCAAAAGAAAATGATCTAACCAAAAAGAAGTGATTTTTAATTAGAATATTACAATAAAGAAGTCACAACCTTATGATTCAATCTCTAGAAATAGAGATTGATGTAAGTTCATTTGGACATACAATTCAATTTAGAATTAACTCTGTTTTTTCTCTTAATTTTTTCTCAATTAAAGGTAAGTTTCTTTAACATTGTTTGCTATAAAAATCTTTGTTAAAGACAAGGTATTTCCATTCTTACCCAAGAGTATTTGGTGGTATACTTTTACTATTACAAAGTAAGAATAAAGAAGGCTTCACTATATCTTGAAGGCATTTTGGTTCACCCTTATTGCATACTATAACTAGTTAAGGTGAAATAAGTCTTAGGGAAAGTGGCACATGTAACACTCCTTGAAGTTATTTCATTTGTATTTGAAGGTCCATATTGTTCAACTCCAACTACATAATAAAGAGGTTACAATAAGTTAACAAGTTGTCAAGACATTTATCAAAAAGTTTTTTTCTTATAAACTTTTACTTTTATATTTTTTTTCTAACATAAATATCATCCTTTCCTTCCATAAATTTGAACTTAAGATTTTCAATTTGAAAGTTTAAATTCTAATCCCCTAATACTCAATTAACATTAAAATGAAAAAAAAAAAATTTCATAACTACTAAAATATTTTTTCTTTCTTATCCGTTGCCTTTGATCCATTTATCTTTCCCTTACTTTATCATATATATATATGTATATATGAAGAAGAATATCCACTTATACTAGTGTTGAGTTATGCATTTTTTTATCATTGGATCAAAATTAAATTTATAACACTTACACTTAACCATTTTGATCCATTAGTGCAAATGAATCCCTCCCTTCACTTTTCTCTATAAATATAGAGAAGGATCAGTTTACATCAATGTAAAACCTTTTAGTTTTACATATTTTTTAACTATTTATTTCAATAGATCCCAAAAATGGTAGAGATAAGTCAAAAGGAGAAAAAGCGAGTTAATCTAATCTATTAAAATACATGGTTAGAAAAATATGTAAAATTAAAAAATTTTACACTGGTGTAAATTGATCAACACTATTAACTTCCTTTACGTTGGTGCTACTAGAGTAGACCTGTTCTAAAAATACTGTAAAAAAAAAAAGCTAAAATAGCATTTAGCAAACTTAATACAAAAGTATGGTGAGATATTGAAAAAATTATTTGGTAATAATTTTGTATATTTTTAATAAATAAAAAATGAATAGTCAATTTTGTTAAATTAAGTCACAAGTTTTTAAGTGAAAATAATAAATAAGATAAAAATATATTTTTATTAACTATAATAAAAACAAATGAATTCAATAATAAATGGAAAAAAATCTAAAAATATATAATCTTCCTTATAATTTTGTCAATTGTGAGAATGTAAAAAATATTTATTAAATATTCTTTTTTAAAATTAATACTTCTTGAAAAGTTTCGATTTATAATTTCATCTAAAAACTCGTATTTGCATTTCACATAAGTTAAAATTTTTAAAATTCATAATTTTTTCATAAGTTGGGCCAAATGATTTCTCTTTTAAAATTAGGCTTTTTGTTTATAATAAAATACATGAAACTTTTTCAAAAAGTAAAAATAAAATACAAAGATTGGAAAGCAATACAATTTTGCAAATCTTTTCTATTCATAAATGTAATTCATAGGGTAACTAATCTTTATAATTTTTCTAAAAAAAAGAAAAAAACATCTCATTCAATATCTTTAAATTAGCAGTACTCATTATAAAAAGATATTAAAGTGGCAAGTCGGTCACATCACCTAAGTTATTTCTTGTTATACAAGTTAGGTTATTACTTGGTTAAATCCGTATAAATAAACCCATGCACTCAACATTTGTTTATCAACCCCTAAAGACGCGTAGAAGTGTTGTACAAATTTTAGTTACCTTGGCCGATCTTCTGTTTTCTCACTATGGAGGATAATGTATTGATATCAAACGCAACAGAGCCGAAGAAAACAAGAAGCAGTCGAGGTAGTTAGCGAATTGAAATCAAGAAACTGGAAGACAAAAGCAAGCGTCAAGTCACTTTCTCCAAACGTAGAAGAAGGTTGTTCAATAAAGCTAAAGAGCTTTCCACATTGTGCAGGGCAGAAGTTGGTATCCTCACATTATCAAAATCTGGAAGAGTATACACCAATGATAATGGGGAAGCAGTTCTTGATCGATATCTAGCCGAGTCATCTGTTCAAGGTAATTATTCATGGATAAAGCAGAAAGAAGTTAAGAAGATATTAGTGATGCGTTTTGGTTGGATCAGTCGATTAAGAACATGAGTCTGGTGGAACTACTACAATATGCGATGGCGCTTAATGACTTGAGAAAAAACGCAGAGGCTAGAGTGGAGGAGCTGAGCATTCAAAAATCTACTTGTTTATGGCATTATGTTGCTGATCAGGAATTGAACAAGGCACAGTTCTTACAGCAGTTAATGGTTGGGGGAAATTATGATTGGTGGCGCAACTCTGACAGTTTCACTATTGTTAAGCATCGTCATTGAATTTAATCACTGCATAATTAGAGAATGATTAATTGGTGGATTATATATATTAATTACCTCTTTTAGGAGGAAAATTTTGAGAGCTAATACTAATGCATAAGATAACATTATTATCTTTATTTTATTTTGCTCTTGGGTTGTAGTTTTTGAACAGTTTTACATGATTGGAAAGAATAATTTATTGTATTTTACTAACAATTTCCAATTGGCTATCAAGACTTCAAAAAGGACAATAAGATGAGAAAAATATACTAAATCATAGATTTTTGAAATCTATGCATAAGCCCACATATAGTCTAATAAGAAGGTGGACCGTTTTGCCTAGTCACTTGGATTGGATTAATTAGCGACTAATGTAACTAGGAAAAAAAACTTAATTGTTTCATTATGGTTGGTATTTAGATTATTATGGATTTTGATGACAATTTCGATCATAATTTTTTCTTTATATTTTCTTCTTGGGTCATTCAAAAATCATCTAATTTTTTTTTTTTTAACATTGGAGAGGAATTACCAAATGAAGTCATCTTAAAAAAACCCCCTATAATCCATCTGCCTCATCTATAATGAAGTTGATCATTAAAAAGAATTAGTCTGGGTCTGGAAATGGATCCAGGTCCCTTTCACCATGTCTTATTTATTGTCTAGTGATTAATTTTTCTGTCCTGTCTTGTTATTTTAACAATAAAATTGAAGTTGGACAACAATACAATTTGAAGAGAAGAATGAAGCAAAATAAAATCCGGGTATAGTGGAGTATATATAGTTTCGAATAGAAGTCAAGATAATAAGTGTTTATCGATTGGTAGTGAACAATAAAGTGAAAGCTGATGGCAATCTAATAATATTAAAAACCAATGTTTAATTTTTCAGACAAATATCTGAACATGACACCAAATCCTCTCTTCGATTGAGGATAAATCGAATAGATCAGTAGATACGTCTGAAGTAATTATCTGAAACATTTTATCCTAAGGCATATTTATTTTGTTCCTACAAAATAAAAAATATTCAATAAAAAAACCAGTAGCTAATTGTATAATACCAATTGGAAATTAAATCAATTTGAAATTTCATGTTTGTGGAGTTATCCGTCTAATTTTTCCCCTTTTGGCTTTATTTCAACACAGTATTTTCAATTGGAACTGTTCTTTCTCGTATAATAGTGTTTTATATTTCAATCGAAACTGTTTCTTTCTCATATAATACTGTTTATATAAAGAAGCAATCACCAAGTAAAATTTTTTAATTTTGTCTTTTTAATAATTGATTTCAACAAATTTAATGGATGTGTAAGAATATCAATGGGTATAATACGAGACGAGTATACCATTTCCTATCTTCATCTTCAAATTTTTATATTGTACCAATTTTAATATTTTTATCTAATAGGTATTTCAAATATATCTTCATCTCCATGCTCGTATATATTTAAAGAGTATGGGTGATCTTGTAACTGTAACTTTTCTAAAAAAATAAAAACCAAATTCTATTTTTTGCTTTTTTTTTATTTTTAAAATTTTCACATTTGTGAAATTTTTTATAAACATATTAATATATATTTTTAAATAGAAATATATTAATTTTAATTTATCTAAAATAAAATTTTATATTATTTAATAAAAATTTATTTACTAAATATAAATATAAGATACCAATACAGAATATGTACTATATTATCCATCTCTATTCTCGTATCTGATAAAAAATTTAAAATCATATATATTTCCATCTTTATCCCTAAAATTTAATACTCATTATGTTTCCATTAGGGTATAAAGTCAAGTTTCCTATCAAGAACGGGTAAAATTTTGTCAAGTTTAAATCGAGTTTTGAGTTTGAAATTTTTAATCGAGCTCGAGCATAGCAGTGTATTAGCTTGACTCGACTCGATTACACCCTTACTTGTAAATAGTTTAAGTAAAGCACAAGTTATGGAAAAACAAGAGAATAATGGATTAATCAACACGCATGCAAAATCTATTTTCAATTCTTTTCGACAAACATACATATGCAAAATCTGATATGATCTTATTATTATTTTAAAATTTAAAAAGCTATTTTCTTTTTGTTTGTCACATTTTTTTCATAAATCCAATTCCATTCCAACTTTGCAATCAATCAAAATTTTCATTAAAACTTTTACCCCATTCAAAACTTTCACTTGACATTTCTTTTAATTGAATTTATCAAAAAGTAAATTTCTATCATTGAAATTAAATTTAATATTTTATCAATTACACGCGATTGTTAACATTTGGCTGACATTTCATATATGTTTTAAATGTTTGATTCTAATCATAATATTGTTTCATTTTTGTTGTATTTACCATTGTAATCAATTTAAAGGATCAAATTATGTTATCAATCTCAGTAATTAAGTAAAAATATAGATTTAGTCTAGTCAATTGCAATAATTTCAATATTGACAATACCTTTACTTTTCAAATTTTGGAATTTCAATCGAATCGTTAATATTTAATTTTTTTTTCGTTAAATCCGCTGATGTGGATATTGATCTGTTAACATGACATTAATTTTGATTACATGGCAAATTTCATTGGCTAGTGATTTGGGTTATGATGACATGGATTTTTTTAATTCACGTGGCAAAGATGTGAAATTGGGTAGGTAATTTATTACATAATTATGACATAATGGTATTTCCCAAATTCTTATTTATTTTTATCTTTTTTATCTCTTTTTATTCTCTTTTATCTTTCTTTTCACCCTTTAACTTCAAACAAAATCCAAAAATGATAACTTTTTTTCTAGATTTTAACATCAGTCACCTTTTTTGTCACTGTCCACCATCACTACCACCGCTTGTTTGCATCAATTTTCCTTCAAAAACCATCTTTAAACTCCTTTCGACCTTATCTTAATTTTTATAAGACTAGATTTCCTTAAAAACATCTATAAATCAATAGGTCTAGATCTAAAGTTGCAAATTCCTCTTTAATAAATCTCTATAATCAAAACAAAATTTTCAAATCTTCTTGGATATTCTCAAAACCAAAAAAACCTAATCTTATCCCTAAAACTTAAAACCCTAATCTCACTGTTTATGTCGAGTTGCCCGATGAGGCTAAAAACCTAAAATCATAAGGTCAGAGGTCGATTAGAAGTAAAGGTTGACATTTTTCAGGTAATTTTGCTCTAACTCTCAAGTCAGTACTTAATAAGAGAGGGAGAATGAAAGATATCTTAAAAAAAGAGAGAAATAAATTAAATGTTCATACATAGTGTGAAAGGGCTACTTATACTTGTAAAGTGAAAATGTCAGGCTTGTATGCCTTGAGCTTTGAAAGTCAGGTATAGAGCTAACAACACTAGCTCGACTTGACCAGACAGGTTGAGGTCTAATCAGGAGATGATAAGTCAAGTTGGTCGAGTTAATGTAGATCCTTAGATTTCAGGTCAGTCCACCATATTAGCTCAGGTCAGAATGACTAAATTACTCTTTTTTTGTTGATGAGTCACCCTCTAAAAGAAAAAGTCCATAATGCT
>NW_019167873.1:0-34818 GCF_002303985.1 Durio zibethinus | reverse complement strand
TGATAAATTTCATATCTAGATTGAAGCATCACCTTTTAATTTGTTGAAGGTTGAGGAAGATGAAAGATGGAGGAGATGATAATGCCATAAACCGAAGACTGTTAATTTGTTGAAGGTTAAAGAAGATGAAGGATAGAGGAGATGTCAAAGTCATAAAGGGAAGATTGGAGAAATATCCAGGGCATAGAGATATTCAATTTCTTCTTTATCTGTTGGTCTTTTTGCTTTCTTTAGTTGTTAGTTATTATAATATGATTTCTTTACTTATTATATTGGGCCATGAATGAAGAATGGACCCATTAAGAAAGGGCTTTTTATTTGGGCAGAAATAATATGGATAATGAAACTTATTTTAGATCATGTTTATATTGCATATTTTAATATAAGAAATATATAAAATATTTTTTATTACCGTGTGTCCGTGTCCTACCATACTCATATCTTTAGTTTTTTAAAAATTACCGTGTCCATGTGTTATTGTACTGTTTTGCCTGTCCAGTGCTTCGTAGCTGATTGTAAAAAGAGGTTTGGTAAGTTGTTTTTAATGTTGAAAATCCATTACCATCTGGTCAATTATGGCTCATGATTTGAAATTTTCTGAGACTGCTTTGATCATGTTTGATAATTTGCTCAGGTTTTTGTTCGAAATTTTGTACCCAGTGCTCCGGCTTTTCTGATGAATGGAGAGCCTAAGAACTTTCTCTTGAAAACCCTACATCTTCAAGGGTGGGGGAAAAGAATAGATAGATTCAAGCTAGGCGAAGGTGCAATGCCAGCTAGCTTCAAAGTTCTTCACGAGCCTGTACGTAAATCGGACACAATTATTGCAGATTTTGGAGAGAGTGCCATTGGAAGAGTTGCTCCGGTTGACTCTGGGTTTTGGTGGATCATTCTGCTCCGTTCACATACAAGATCTACTGGGGGTTTATCTCTAGCTGAGACACCTGAGTGTCAAAAAGGGATGAGGCTCATACTTACTCTGTGTCTATCGGAAGAATTTGATACATTTCCAGCCCTACTTTGCGCTGATGGGTGCTCTATGATTGATCGAAGAATGGTAAGCTATTCTTCTAGTCTTAATCTTTCTCTCTATTTTGTGCATGTGTGTGTGCTCACCTGCTTCTATACGTAAGTTTCCTTGCTAATCTTATAGTTATTTTAATGTGAGACAAGCAAAGCATTTGAGAAACTTAAAATATCAAACTCTATGAAAATTGGAATTTGGATATAAGATGGATTATTAATGGAAAACATAATGGCCAATAGTAATATATTATTACAGCTTAGTAACAGAATGGAGCAGCATGACCTTCAGAAATCTAGGTCCTTGTTCAATTCCTGATCAGCAACATATTGCCATAAATAAGTAGATTTTTGAATGCCTCAGCTCCTCCACTCTAGGCCTCTGCGTTTTTTCTCAGTCATTAAAGCGCCATCGCATATTCCAGCAGTTCCACCAGACCCATGTTCTCAATCGACTGATACAACCAAAACCCACCACTAATATCTTCTTTAACTTCTTTCTGCTTTATCCATGAATAATTACCCTGACCAGATGACTTGACTAGATATCGATCAAGAACTGCTTTCACATTATCATTGGTGTATACTCTTCCAGATTTTGGTAACGTGAGGATACCAACTTCTACCCCGCACAATGTGGAAAGCTCTTTAGCTTTATTGAACAACCCTCTTCTACGTTTGGAGAAAGTGACTTGACGTTTGCTTTCGTCTTCCAGTTTCTTGATTTCAATTCGTTGACGACCTCGACTACTTCTTGTTTTCTTGGCCACTGTTGCATTTGACATTAATACATTATCCTCCATGGTGAGAAAACAGAAAATCAGCCAAGGACACCAAAATTTGTACAGCACTTCTATGCATCTTTAGTGGTTGATAAACAAAGACTGAGCGCATGGGTTTATTTATACAAGTTTAACCAAGTAATAACCTAACTTGCATAACAAGAAATAATTTAGCTATGTGACCGACTTGCCACTTTAATTTCCTTTTATAATGAGTACCGCTATTTTAAAGATATTGAGTGAGATTATTTTTTTTTAGAAAAATTATAAAGATTAGTTACCCTATACATTTAAATTTTATGAATAGAAAAGATTTACGAATTTGTATTATTCTTCAAATCTTTATATTTTATTTTTACTCTTTAAAAAAGTTTCATGTATTTTATTACAAACAAAAAGCTTAATTTTTAAAAAAGAAATCATTTGGCTCAACTTATGAAAAAATTATGAATTTTAAAAGTTTTAACTTATGCAGGAAGCATATTTGAGCTTTGAGAGGAATGGTAAGCTATTTTTCTAATCTTAATCTTTCTCTTTATTTTGTGCATATGTGTACTCACCTGCTTATATACGTAAGTTTCCTTGCCAATCTTATAGTTATTTTAATGTGAGACATGCAAAGCATTTGAGAAACTTAAAATATCGAACTTTATGAAAATTGGAATTTGGGTATAAGATGGATTATTAATGGAACAAATAATGGCCAATAGTAATTTTATTGATGACGAGCTTTGTGACAGAGAAAATGGAGCAGCATAGACCTTTTAGAAATCTCGGTCCTCGATTTTTAATTTAATAGTATGTTGTTTCTATAAATATTGATGGTAAATGTTATATTGATGGTTCAACTGAATAATTATATGTTTTGTTAGACCAACTTACTATTGATTTTCTTAGCCAATCTCCTATGGCTTTGGGAAGTCATTCAAGCAAATAAAGTTCAATTTTTTTCATATCATTAATATTATAATGAATTTTGGTGTGAAATTCGTCATAAGTGTTACCAACAATGACATTGTACGCCTCAATTGCTTTTTTGGCCTTGCGCGTAACTGTACAGGAGTAACGTTATCTGGTACAAATAAAATAGTTCCTGGGAAATCTTATTAGATATAATCTGATTTTAATAATTCTAACTTCTGAGAACCAAATCCTTGCTGTACTGAACATAAATGAGTTCTTCGGGCTTTGGGCCCATGTCTATTTCTATTAACTTTGTATGAAAAGCTATAAGGTTCCATCTAAGTTTTACCGTAGGATCATCTTGAGCATATGGCCACCATCTGGTGGGACCATAGGTGGCTAATGACAACAAAAGTATGGTCCATTAGGGTGTAAATGATACATTAGTACTCGCAAGCTACTCGGGTTCGATTCGAAAAAAACTCGAATTCGGTTCGATTATTGTCGAGTCGAGCTCGAGCTCGAGTAGCTCGACTTACCGATCGAGCCGAATTCGAGTATTTTATATCTGACCTCGAGTAGCTCGCGAGCCTAATCGAGCTTTTATATTTAAATATATTTTTATTTTTTTTAATTAATAAAATATTTTCGAATCCGAGTTCGAGTTCGAGTTCGAACATGAATAATCGAACTCTTGTCGAGTATACGAATCGAGCTTATTTTACATATTAATCGAGCTTAATCGAGCGAGCTCGAGTAGCTCGAATTCGATCACGAATCGAGCTCGAGCTTAAAAAATAAAACTCGATCGAGCTCGAACCGAGTATCGAGCCCCGGAGTTGTGAGTCGAGCTCGAGCTCGAGCTTCTCACTACTCGGCTCGGCTCGGCTCGTTTACAGCCCTAGTCCACTTCAGCTTTTCGATCTCCACCATAAAGTAGAACCAAATATATCAATACCGTATTGTTGCTAAGAAATTGTAGGATATAGTTAGTTTGTGTTTGTCTTTTTAACTTTCATGGATATGATACTAATATCCCAAGTAAAAATTGATCGCAAGATCTCAAAAGCGCTGTAATATTCCGTATAATAAAGTTTTGAATGACATTTCATGGCAGATGTGGGATGACCAGTGGAAAAGGAGCTACAGATAAATAATTTTAATAGTTTGTGTAGCATTGTTTGCTAGGCTGTCACATGATAGAATAGACAAGAAACAATGTGGCTTAGATGGTGGGCGGTGATACAACTTCTGATTCTCGTTAGGTTTATTATTCTAAGTCCAATTATATGTTTTATAAATGAAACGATTTAAGAAAATGGTTCTTTTGGTTGACCGGATCCATATATTGATTGTAAGTGAAATATTAGTGAAGGTCTTCCTTCGTCCTCATCTGGTTAGTTCTAGGAAATATTTGTTAATAGACTCATTTTTAATGTTTGAGACAAACATGTTCTTTATGTGATTCTATAATGATGACACGACTTATGGGGTATTGTATGTTTTAGCCAAATGGGTTTCTCAGTTTTTGTTCACAAAAAGTGGCTAGTAAGTATTGTTACACTTAAGTCTCTATATATTTTTTGTAGATCCTTACAAATTTCTAACGCGGAATTGAAGGTGTTACATATTCATCAAGGACATGATTCGTATCTGAATTAGGAATCATATCTGCCTATTGATTGTCAATTTAGGCAAGCACTTTTTTATTATTCTATTAATGTGGTTGCATTCATGCTTCCCTATAAATCTTTTTAGCTATCCTTTTCTCTATTTTTTTTATTTAAAATTGGATCTTTCTGCATTTTCTTCAAAATTTTCTTCTTACTTGATGACTTATGCTGATGAAATACTTAAGAAGTTAATTTGCGTTATGCACTTTATATAGACACATCATTTTGTCCGAAAATATTTTTTCGAAATTAAGCTTCAATCGTAATTGAAAGATTTTTTAGATTTAATTCCAGAATCAATTGGCATTAAAAATGATGTGGAGAGATTGTCGAAATTTAATTCTATAATCAATTCACATTAAATTGATAGGGAGAGATTTTGGAATTTGATTTCAGAATCAATTTTTATTAAAACGAAAATAAAATAAAATCAAAGATTAAGGGAAATTGATTGAGTATGAATTCCTATATAAATATGTGATCAAAGCAAATGGGGATAGAGAGAAAAAGAGATTATGTAGAAACTCTTGAGAGAAAAGAGAAAATTTTGTTTAGTAACTAAGAGGTTTAGGTTCTGGATTTGATTTGTTTCGATTTTCTAGAATTGAGATTTGGTGTTTTTGAGTTTGAATTTCTGTAAGCTTCTGTATTTTAGGGATTCTTGGTTTTAGCTTTTTAGATAATTTGTTGGTTTTTGAAAATTCTCTATCAGCTTTTGAGATTTATTTGTTAATTTTTGAAATTAGATAGAGAGAAGATAGAAGAATAATCATTTTAGAAAGAGAGGCATACTCAAAAACTTTTGAAGAAAAGCTTGAAATTTGAGGCATCTAAATCTGTGTGTTTTACCATGACCCGATCGTTGGTATTTTCTTCCTATTTTCACTCCATTTTCTGTTTTGACTTTATTTTTTTTATTTTATTTATGTTATTTTGTTTATTTTTATTTACTCTTATATTTCTTATTTTAAATTGAAAAAATACATTACTTATTATTGTGATTTTTTTTCTTTATGAGTTTCATTTTACTTATTTACAAACAAAGTAAAAATAAAAAATCTTTTCAAATAAATTCATGAATCATTCCAAACTATTGGAGAATTTTATGGATTTGAATTTTACAAAATCCACCAAACTATTGAGAAATTTCATAAAATCAGTTTAAAAAAATAAAAAATATTTTCATCCTCCAAGCGATTGAAGGATTACTTTTTAAATTAAGTCTTACCAAACTATTAGGAGACTTAATAAGATTGACAAAATTTTTTACAAATTTTTTTACAATAAAATCTCACCAAACTATTGAGAAATCTATCTCAAAATAAGTCCTACTAAAACTATTAGGAGATTGTACTTTTTTTTTAATAAAAGTACATTAATAAATTTGACGACGAAGCCTTTCCAAAGTGAGACACTAGTCTCCATGAATACTCATGAGGTAAGAGATTATCTTAAAGTGTACCAAACTATTGGAATAATTTTAAGATATATTTTTAATATTAAATTATCTGGTAAATCATAAATATCATCAAGGGCTTGGATAATCTAAAATCCAACTGGTACAATTTTTTGGATGGGCACTGTGGGAGTGCTATAACCTTCCCCACGTGTAACCATACTCTCGAACCTAAACTCTGGTTTTCCTATATCAAAATCTACTATTTAAGATACCTAACACTACAAACAAAATGGCGTATTAGCAGTAGTTTTGTAGAGGCCTTTCACTTACAAATGTCGCTAGCTTCCGTGTTTTTATAAAACTTCAAGTGTTTATTATCTAAATGCCACTAAATATTCAAATAACGGTGTTGTTACTTATAAATGCCATCCAAGACTTGATATTAGAGGCATTTCTCGACTAAAACACCTTGAATATGTTTTATTAAAAGTTTCAATGAATAGTTAAGGCATATTTTTGATAGACAACGCCTTCAATAATCACGTCCTAAAAAATTATATAAGATTAATGAAGGTCTTGTCTACAAGAAGCGCCGTTAATATGTAGACAAAAAATTTTTGACTTATGAAATTTATTTTTTCAAAAACTCATTCAATATTAAGCTTATCAAATCATTTGGATTCGTACAGATGTTTACCATAAGGTTGTTAGTTTGATTCGTCTTTAACCCTTTTTTTGGGTCTATGCACAGATTATTTGTTATTGATTATTCTAGGGCATTTTCTTGACAAAAATGCATTCACCATTATTCCAGTTGTTGCTGAGGGTCGCCCAATTTATGATAACGTAAAAGCTTTCATAAGGCATGTTAATTTGATCTTGTACTTTACTCTGAGCAATTAAGATATGCCTTATTTATTTATTTCTAAATTCCACAAATACATGATATCATCAAATGTTGAGAAGTAATATCCATATTCTTGACTGTTGCTCTGGGGTTATTAGAATGTATGATACTTGTGCAACTTTTATGGGCAAATTTGGTTATTGATGGTCTTTTTATGATAGCTTTTGGGTTTAATCCTCCAAATGAAGGCATAATGCAAAGCACCCCGTAAAAGTGATGATGCTCTTATTAACTCCTGGGTTCTCTTTTGTTTACTTGATTTGTATTCATTAGCACTTATTATCTCCCCCTTGAAATTCATTTGACTTCATGAAAGTTAGAGCTCAAGATAGCTATTGAGACAATGTGTGCTTTCAAAGCTTGTGAGCAAAGATAAGAGAGATATCATGATAAAGTTTTCTTTTAAAATTGTTCAATATTATGTGATCAAGAGTTTGATGTATTCTTTTGCTTACATTTTTCCTATCTACTTCTATATTTTTAGAAAAATAGATGTAAATAACAATATGTATTGGAACAAATTATGTATTTAGATATTTAAATATTTATAATATTCAATTTATAAAAATCATTTTTATTTCTTTCAAATTTTTATTTAATTATAGTAGTAAATATTGAGAGATATATAAAAAAGCAAAATTTTCAATTTTGTGGCATTTTTTGAATACAAATGCCACAAATTATAGAAATTAGTGGCGTTTGTATCTAAAAACTCGCTAATTTGCGTATTTAGCGGTGTTTGTATCCAAAAAAGGGTATTTTTGGACATAAATACACTAATTTCTATAATTTAGCAATGTTTGTTTGCAAAAAATAGCACTAAATTTAGTGGTGTACACAAATGCCGCTAAGTTAGCAATGTTTTAAGGAAAAATGCTGCTATTTTCTCTAATGCAAATATAGTCAATACTTTAAGTGACATTTTTGACAAACACCATGAATTGTTAGCAGCATTTATAAACGCTGCTAAAAATAGAAAAAAATGCTACTAAAGATCTATTCTCTTGTAATGTCAATTGTCATTGGCTGATAGTTTTCTAGAAAATGGTCTAAGTATATAGTAGTCAATTATCATTGAAAAGGAATCAACTGCTCTATAAGAGGTCAAATGTGGAACCTTTCTAAGATTTGAAAGAAGTTAGTTGCTATATGAAGTAGCCAACTACTCACGCATAAAAAAACATTCTGTAAGGTGAAAATAGTGGACTACTTTATAAAAGAATCGACTAGCCTACTTCAAAAAGCATTCTGGAAATTAAAAATACAAAGAAATAGTTGATTGCTTTCTTAATGGAGTCAACTACTTTGCATGAAAATTTACAATATTCAGAAACGTGAAAAATGGTTTTTCTTTGTATGAAAAGTTTGATTATTCAAATGAACACATATGTCTATAATATTTCAAAGAGATATATTTCTAACAAAAAGAAAATGATCTAACCAAAAAGAAGTGATTTTTAATTAGAATATTACAATAAAGAAGTCACAACCTTATGATTCAATCTCTAGAAATAGAGATTGATGTAAGTTCATTTGGACATACATTCAATTTAGAATTAACTCTGTTTTTTCTGTTAATTTTTTCTCATTAAAGGTAAGTTTCTTTAACATTGTTTACTATAAAATCTTTGTTAAAGACAAGGTATTTCCATTCTTACCCAAGAGCATTTAGTGGTATACTTTACTACTACAAAGTAAGAATAAAGAAGGCTTCATTATATCTTGAAGGCATTTTGGTTCACCCTTATTGCATACTATAACTAGTTAAGGTGAAATAAGTCTTAGGGAAAGTGGCATATGTAACACTTTTTGAAGTTATTTCATTTGTATTTGAAAGTCCATATTGTTCAACTCCAACTACATAACAAAGAGGTTACAATAAGTTAACAAGTTGTCAAGACGTTTATCAAAAAGTTTTTTTCTTATAAACTTTTACTTTTATATTTTTTTCTAACATAAATATCATCATTTTCCTTCCATAAATTTGAACTTAAGATTTTCAATTTGAAAGTTTAAATTCTAATCCCCTAATATCTCAAATAACATTAAAATGAAAAAAAACAATTTTCATAAATACTAAAATATTTTTTCTTTCTTATCCATTCATTGCCTTTGATCCATTTATCTTTCCCTTACTTTATCATATATATATATATGTATATATGAAAAAGAATATCCACTTATACTAGTGTAAGAGTTATGCATTTTTTTATCATTGGATCAAAATTAAATTTATAACACTTACACTTAACCATTTTGATCCATTAGTGCAAGTGAATCATTCCCCTCACTTTTCTCTATAAATATAGAGAAGGATCAGTTTACATCAATATAAAACCTTTTAGTTTTTACGTATTTTTTAACTATTTATTTCAATAGATCCCAAAAATGGTAGAGATAAGTCAAAAGGAGAAAAAGTGAGTTAATCTCATTTATTAAAATACATGGTTAGAAAAATATGTAAAATTAAAAAATTTTACACCTAGTGTAAATTGATCAACACTATTAACTTCCTTTACATTGGTGCTACTAGAGTAGACCTGTTCTAAAAATACTGTTAAAAAAAAAAAAGCTAAAATAGCATTTAGCAAACTTAATACAAAAGTATGGTGAGATATTGAAAAAATTATTTGATAATAATTTTGTATATTTTTAATAAATAAAAAATAATTAGTCAATTTTGTTAAATTAAATCACAAGTTTTTAAGTGAAAATAATAAATAAGATAAAAATATATTTTATTAATTATAATAAAAACAAATGAATTCAATAATAAATGGAAAAAAATCTAAAAATATATAATCTTCCTTAGAATTTTGTAAATTGTGAGAATGTAAAAAATATTTATTAAACATTCTTTTTTAAAATTAATACTTCTTGAAAAGTTTCGATTTATAATTTCATCTAAAAACTCATATTTGCTTTTCACATAAGTTAAAATTTTTAAAATTCATAATTTTTTCATAAGTTGAGCCAAATGATTTGTTTTTTAAAATTAGGCTTTTTGTTTATAATAAAATACATGAAACTTTTTTAAAAAGTAAAAATAAAATACAAAGATTTAAAAAACAATACAATTTTGCAAATCTTTTCTATTCATAAATGTAATTCATATGGTAACTAATCTTTATAATTTTTCTAAAAAAAGAAAAAAAATCTCATTCAATATCTTTAAATTAGCAGTACTCATTATAAAAAGATATTAAAGTGGCAAGTCGGTCACATCACCTAAGTTATTTCTTGTTATACAAGTTAGGTTATTACTTGGTTAAATCCATATAAATAAACCCATGCACTCAGCCTTTGTTTATCAACCCCTAAAGACACGTAGAAGTGCTGTACAAATTTTGGTGTCCTTGGCTGATCTTTTGTTTTCTCACTATGGAGGATAATGTATGGATATCAAAATGCACAGAGGCGAAGAAAAAAGAAAGCAACTGAGGTCATCAGCGAATTGAAATCAAAGAAACTGAAGACAAAAGCAAGGTCAAGTCCTTTCTCCCAATGTAAAAGAGGGTTGTTCATAAAGCTAAAGACTTTCCACATTGTGCAGGGGCAGAAGTTGGTATCCTCAATTACTCAAAATCTAGAAGTGTATACACCAATGATACGTGGAAGGTTCTTGATCGATATCTAGCCCGAGTCATCTGGCTTAGGGTAATTATTCATGGAGTAAAGCAGAAAGAATTAAAAAAGATATGAGTGATGGCGTTTTGGTTGGATCAGTCGATTGAGAACATGAGTCTGGTGGAATTGGCTGGAATATGCGATGGCCCTTAATGCACTTGAGAAAAAACCAGAGGCTAGAGTGGGAGGAGCTGAGCCATTCAAACATGGTTTAAGTAAAAACACAAGTTATGGAAAAACAAGAGAATAATGGATTAATCAACACGCATGCAAAATCTATTTTCAATTTCTTTTCGACAAACATACATATGCAAAATCTGATATGACTTAATTATTATTTTAAATTTAAAAAGTTATTTCTTTTTGTTGTCACATTTTTTTCATAAATCCAATTCCATTCCAACTTTGCAATCATCAAAATTTTCATTAACTCTTTACCCCATTCAAAACTTTCAATGACATTTCTTTAATTGAATTTATCAAAAAGTAATTTTTATCATTGAAATTAAATTTAATATTTTATCAATATACACGCGATTGTTAACATTTGGCTGACATATATATATGTTTTAAATGTTTGATTCTAATCATAATATTGTTTCATTTTGTTGTATTTACCATTGTAATCAATTTAAATGATCAATTATGTTATCAATCTCAGTAATTAAGTAAAAATATAGATTTAGTCTATTTGCAATAATTTCAATATTGACAATACCTTTACTTTTCAAATTTTGGAATTTCAATCGAATCATTAATATTTAATTTTTTTCTGTTAAATCCGTTGATGTGGATATTGATCTGTTAACATGACATTAATTTTGATTACATGGCAAATTTCATTGGCTGGTGATTTGGGTTATGATGACATGGATTTTTTTAATTCACATGGCAAAGATGTGAAATTGGGTAGGTAATTTATTACATAATTATGACATAATGGTATTTCCCAAATTCTTATTTATTTTTATCTTTTTTATCTCTTTTAATTCTCTTTTATCTCTCTTTTCACCCTTTAACTTCAAACAAAATCCAAAAATGATAACTTTTTTTCCAGATTTTGACATCAGTCACCTTTTTTGTCACTGTCCACCATTACTACCACCGCTTGTTTGCATCAATTTTCTTTCAAAAACCATCTTTAAACTCCTTTGGACCTTATCTTCATTTTTATAAGACTAGATTTCCTTAAAAACATCTATAAATCAATAGGTCTAGATCTAAAGTTGCAAATTCCTCTTTAATAAATCTCTATAATCAAAACAAAATTTTCAAATCTTCTTGGATATTCTCAAAACCAAAAGAACCTAATCTTATCCCCAAAACCTAAAACCCTAATCTCACTGTTTATGTCGAGTTGCCCGATGAGGCTAAAAACCTAAAATCATAAGGTCAGAGGTCGATTAGAAGTAAAGGTTGACATTTTTCGGGTAATTTTGCTCTAACTCTCAAGTCAGTGCTCAATAAGAAAGGGAGAATGAAAGAAATCTTAAAAAGAGAGAGAAATAAATTAAATGTTTATACATAGTGTGAAGGGGCTACTTATACTTGTAAAGTGAAAATGTTAGGCTTGTATGCCTTGAGCTTTGAAAGTTAGGTTTAGAGCTAACAACACTAGCTCAACTTGACCTGACAGGTTGAAGTTTAATCAGGAGATGATAAGTCAAGTTGGCCAAGTTAATGTAGATCCTTAGATTTATGGGATTAAATTAAATAATGTCATCATATTTTATGGGATGTATGCAAGGGTTAGGGTAGGATAATTTATTTATTTATCAAAATTATCCTTTCTTAAAGTTTATACAATTTAAATTATTAATATAGATTTTATGGGTATATTTAGACTTTTAAGTTTAATCTTATGGATTAAAAATAATCATCTCCACTGGAGGAATATTGAATCATCTTATGCTAAGAGAATGATTAATCATTCTTACAATCTTATCTCTTTGTTTAGATATAAACCAAATATGATATAAAATGATTATTACAAACCAAATATGATATAAAATGATTATTATCCTATCCCGTCTATTATTTTATGTGTCAAACATGACTGAAGGGATGAAAAGGCTTCTTATATGGAGGATTAAATTTTGCAACCCTTGATCCCAATTCTATTCCAAATAAATTTGTAATTATTGTATTGTATGTTTTTGAATTTAGTGAAAGTAGTATATTAAATGCAAAATTCATTACTTAAATAGTAATTTAACTACTTTAACCTGTGCATATAGACCTAAACATAATTGATAACAACATTATTTTCTGTAATAAATTCAACCGCATGGCATTTTTGTTAATAACTTGACATGATAATATAAATTTTTGGACAATATTGCATACCTTAAAACAAAAAAAATTTTTTTTTTCAATAAAATACAAAAAATGTTTTTTTTTTATAATTTTTAAAAAGTTATTATTTAATTACAATAAAAATATCTATCTATCTTATAAATAAAAGTTAACTATGTGGTCTCCTTTGTTGACACCAATCTCATGCGATGAAGTTGATATTTTTAAATTCATAAGAGGTGAATTAGGCAATTTATGACTTTTAAGACTCGATTGTTGGGTTCTCATTCATTTTAGCCACTTTAGTCATACTCTAAACCTAAGTTAATGGTTTTTGTTTGTGATGTATAATTCCTAATATCATATTTAATTTTTTTCATATTAATATTTTTTGTTAATTTAAAATCAAGGAGCTTAGTAAGTATATTACATAAATAAATAAAAATAAGAACTATAATAATGATAACAAATTATTGTTAAAAAATCCTCCATTGTTGAAAAAAAATCTATTCATTTGGATTAAAAAAAATTAGAAAATGGTAAATTGAAATATTCATTTGATTGTAGGTTATTTCAATGGAATGACTTGGGATTCGTTTTGCTTAAACATGTATATATTTGTAAGTTATATATATTGTTAAAATAAATTTGTAAAAAATATAATATCCTAGTAAACTTTCAATTTAGCTAAAAAAATAAAATCAAATTTATGTTTTTTATTACATTAAATTAAAATCATAACATTAGATTATATAAGTACATATTTAAATACATTAGCAACGAAATATGTACCCATGCTACTATTCTTTTACAAATATATACCACAAAGCAAAAAGATTAGTCCATCTCCAAGTCATCTCCAATATGCAACGTTATCTAAGATGAGGACAAAATTTTAATATTGTTACCAATTGTGCGTAAATTGATTTTTAATTAAAGTTTGTAAGGATTCAATTCATTAAAAATAGGATAAATGATTAAAGCTGAAAATTAAGATAGTAAAATGACTGAAATCAAACTTTAACTTAATATTTAAAAGAAATGTATTCATTTATGAAGCCACTTGATTTACACCTGCATGATTAAAGGATAACGTCATATCCCATTAAAGAATATTTAAAAATATTAATAAATTAATATTATAAAAGATACATGATAATTTTTAATTCCACTTTCTTTATTTTTACAAAAATAAAACTATTTATAAAGTTTGAAAATTGTATTTATTACGTCCATTTACTTGATCAATCTTAGTCAACATGATTGAACCTTAAATTGCCTTGGTAATGCACACCAAAGTTGCTACATCATCAATGCCTAAAGAAATGGCTCACCCTTCGCCAAGGGAAAGATTTGCCTAACATCTCCACCGATATCCCATCAAGGCAACATATCAAAACTGAACACTTAACCTCCAACTTATCTAGGACTATTAAATATAGCTCGTGCCTGCTTAGGATGATTAAATGTGGCTTATAGTCATCCACGTGAATCCTCCTCAAACTTCACATATACTTTTCATTAACTGTTAACTATCTCAATTAAATCACCACCTCTTATCTCATAAAAAGATAAAGATGAGTCCAGGTACGTAAGACAATACACATACTCCACATTTAAACAGTTTCCCTCCATTGAAGCTTTCTTAATACACCTTACCATTTTTCTTGCTTTTCCTCATGTATTCCACTAATTTAAGTTAAGGAGTGCTTCTTAAAAACCAATTCTGGCATCCCTTATTGTGCTTTTTAGTTACAGGTTTAAGCTATACAACCTTTAACAACTTCACACAAACTTTCTCTAACTAACACTACATTTGGACTGAAATGAAGGAAAGGAAAGGAAAAAAAATGAAAATAAAAAATGTAATGGAAATAGAAAAACATTTTTTTGTTTGAATAAACTTTTAATTTAAAGGAAAGAAAAGAGGTAGAAACTCAATAGCTTTTGATTTCTCTTGTAATCCTAATTTTTTTTAATATCTCAATTTACGAGAAAAGCTAAGGAAAAGAAACTTCAAAAAATTTTATTTTTATAAAAAGACTATTATATCTATGTTTTTATTATGACATTAGATTTGATTATATAATTAACACTTTCTACAAAAATAATTTCTTTTTTTTTTAGTATTTTATGCAATATCACAATTTATAAATATTTTATGATTTTTAAATCTTAATAACAAAATAAGCCAAATTATTGTCAGAATAAATTAAAAGATTGAATTAAACACAAAATTAAGAGTAAAGAAATAACTAGCTAATATATCTTATCATATTAAACATGTTCAATTTTGTTTAAAAAGATTTATTTATACAAGCTAGGTAGTATATGTATGAGTAAAAGTTTTGGTTTTAAATTTATTTTTGTTTTCTCCTCCTTTACAAAAAGGAAAAGGGTTGTTGAATGGATAACAAGGCAAGGCTTTTATTTCATCAGCTTTATAAGTAGTCTTAGCATTTCAGTTCCTATATTAAGCATGTTTATTGCTATTTTGAGGTTTATGCTTTGTTGTTATACAAATATTTTGGGCCTCTAATTCTTTTGTTTTTTTTTTTTTGAACTGTAGATCTCTTCTTCTGAAACTTGAAACTTTTGTTTTTGTGCATTAAAGACAAATAAATGTATGGGACTAAAGAGGTGAAACATCGAAAATGTGAGCTCAACTTGCTTAATCTCCAAAATGGATGATTATGATCTCTCGTGCCTCCTTGATAAGCCAAGGCTTAACATAGAGAGGCAAAGATCATTTGATGAGAGGTCAATCAGTGAGCTCTCTATTGGTCTCACAAGAAGGGGTTATGACAATTATGACCACGTACTTCCCCGATGGGAGGTCAGGTTTTGGTACTCCGGCTTCATCAGGTAGAAACTCTTTTGAGCCGCACCCCATGGTGGCTGAAGCGTGGGAAGCTCTCAAGAGGTCTTTGGTGTATTTTCGAGGCCAACCAATTGGTACCTATGCCGTGTATGACCCATGCATTTGAGAAAGTTTTGAACTATGATCAGGTAAAGTTCTCATCTCATAGTATGAAGTAGGACCCTTTTTTGGTGATAATGAAATTATTATTACATATGTGTAAATTATAAACTATGACATTGACATTTATTATTGATTATGATCATGTGTTGAGCATCAACCTATAAATAATTGGTGATGGATGGAAAGCTTGAACCAGAATACAAGGACTAGCAAACTCTGAACTTAATTGAATGTGGGCAAACATCATTTAATACTAAATGTGGGCTAACATCATTTAATACTAAATACCTTGATCCAAGTTGGAGAACTTTGATTGGGTGAAACTTCAATGCCAAACCTGAACGAATTTTTTATATGAATAGAGAATACTGATTGTCAAGGAAAAATGACATGGGGTCAGTCCGACACAGACATGACATCGACGTGGCGAATATGTGTCAGATGTCCTTGGACACACCAAACAAAAAAAAAAGAAAATAGACACGACAAGGGAACGGCAAGGACACGGCATGGAAAGTTTTTTTTGCTTAAATTTTTCTCTAAGAAGTGAGAATTGTAAAGTCCATCGAGAAATAAATCAGAAGTATAAAACCAAACAAGTGATAAATTTCATATCTAGATTGAAGCATCACCTTTTAATTTGTTGAAGGTTGAGGAAGATGAAAGATGGAGGAGATGATAATGCCATAAACTGAATACTGTTAATTTGTTGAAAGTTAAAGAAGATGAAGGATAGAGGAGATGTCAAAGTCATAAAGGGAAGATTGGAGAAATATCCAGGGCATAGAGATATTCAATTTCTTCTTTATCTGTTGGTCTTTTTGCTTTCTTTAGTTGTTAGTTATTATAATATGATTTCTTTACTTATTATATTGGGCCATGAATGAAGAATGGACCCATTAAGAAAGGGCTTTTTATTTGGGCAGAAATAATATGGATAATGAAACTTATTTTAGATCATGTTTATATTGCATATTTTAATATAAGAAATATATAAAATATTTTTTATTACCGTGTGTCCGTGTCCTACCATACTCATATCTTTAGTTTTTTAAAAATTACCGTGTCCATGTGTTATTGTACTGTTTTGCCTGTCCAGTGCTTCGTAGCTGATTGTAAAAAAGAGGTTTGGTAAGTTGTTTTTAATGTTGAAAATCCATTACCATCTGGTCAATTATGGCTCATGATTTGAAATTTTCTGAGACTGCTTTGATCATGTTTGATAATTTGCTCAGGTTTTTGTTCGAAATTTTGTACCCAGTGCTCCGGCTTTTCTGATGAATGGAGAGCCTAAGAACTTTCTCTTGAAAACCCTACATCTTCAAGGGTGGGGGAAAAGAATAGATAGATTCAAGCTAGGCGAAGGTGCAATGCCAGCTAGCTTCAAAGTTCTTCACGAGCCTGTACGTAAATCGGACACAATTATTGCAGATTTTGGAGAGAGTGCCATTGGAAGAGTTGCTCCGGTTGACTCTGGGTTTTGGTGGATCATTCTGCTCCGTTCACATACAAGATCTACTGGGGGTTTATCTCTAGCTGAGACACCTGAGTGTCAAAAAGGGATGAGGCTCATACTTACTCTGTGTCTATCGGAAGAATTTGATACATTTCCAGCCCTACTTTGCGCTGATGGGTGCTCTATGATTGATCGAAGAATGGTAAGCTATTCTTCTAGTCTTAATCTTTCTCTCTATTTTGTGCATGTGTGTGTGCTCACCTGCTTCTATACGTAAGTTTCCTTGCTAATCTTATAGTTATTTTAATGTGAGACAAGCAAAGCATTTGAGAAACTTAAAATATCAAACTCTATGAAAATTGGAATTTGGATATAAGATGGATTATTAATGGAAAACATAATGGCCAATAGTAATATATTATTACAGCTTAGTAACAGAATGGAGCAGCATGACCTTCAGAAATCTAGGTCCTTGTTCAATTCCTGATCAGCAACATATTGCCATAAATAAGTAGATTTTTGAATGCTCAGCTCCTCCACTCTAGGCTCTGCGTTTTTTCTCAAGTCATTAAACGCCATCGCATATTCCAGCAGTTCCACCAGACCCATGTTCTCAATCGGCTGATCCAACCAAAACCCACCACTAATATCTTCTTTAACTTCTTTCTGCTTTATCCATGAATAATTACCCTGACCAGATGACTCGGCTAGATATCGATCAAGAACTGCTTCCACATTATCGTTGGTGTATACTCTTCCAGATTTTGATAATGTGAGGATACCAACTTCTACCCCGCACAATGTGGAAAGCTCTTTAGCTTTATTGAACAACCCTCTTCTACGTTCGGAGAAAGTGACTTGACGTTTGCTTTTGTCTTCTAGTTTCTTGATTTCAATTCGTTGACGACCTCGGCTGCTTCTTGTTTTCTTCGCCTCTGTTGCGTTTGACATTAATACATTATCCTCCATGGTGAGAAAACAGAAAATCAACCAAGGACACCAAAATTTGTACAGCACTTCTATGCGTCTTTAGTGGTTGATAAACAAAGACTGAGCGCATGGGTTTATTTATACAGGTTTAACCAAGTAATAACCTAACTTGCATAACAAGAAATAATTTAGCTATGTGACCGACTTGCCACTTTAATTTCCTTTTATAATGAGTATAGCTATTTTAAAGATATTGAGTGAGATTATTTTTTTTTAGAAAAATTATAAAGATTAGTTACCCTATACATTTAAATTTTATGAATAGAAAAGATTTACGAATTTGTATTATTCTTCAAATCTTTATATTTTATTTTTACTCTTTAAAAAAGTTTCATGTATTTTATTACAAACAAAAGCTTAATTTTTAAAAAGAAATCATTTGGCTCAACTTATGAAAAAATTATGAATTTTAAAAGTTTTAACTTATGCAGGAAGCATATTTGAGCTTTGAGAGGAATGGTAAGCTATTTTTCTAATCTTAATCTTTCTCTTTATTTTGTGCATATGTGTACTCACCTGCTTATATACGTAAGTTTCCTTGCCAATCTTATAGTTATTTTAATGTGAGACATGCAAAGCATTTGAGAAACTTAAAATATCGAACTTTATGAAAATTGGAATTTGGGTATAAGATGGATTATTAATGGAACAAATAATGGCCAATAGTAATTTATTATTACAGCTTTGTGACAGAGAATGGAGCAGCATGACCTTTAAGAATCTCGGTCCTCGATTTTAATTTAATAGTATGCTGTTTTTACAAAAATGATGTGGTTTATATTTATGGTTCAATGATGTAATTTATATGTTTGTTTAGACCAACTTACTATTGATTTTATAGCCAATCTCGTAATGGCTTGGGAAGTCATTCAAGCAAATAAATTCAATTTTTTTCATATCATTAATATTATATGAATATTTGTGTGAAATCGTCATAGTTTACCAACAATACATTGTACGCCTCAATTGCTTTTTTGGCCTTGCGTAACTGTACAGGAGTAACGTTATCTGGTACAAATAAAATAGTTCTGGGAGAATCTTATTAGATATAATCTGATTTTAATAATTCTGACTTCTGAGAACCAAATCTTGCTGTACTGAACATAAATGAGTTCTTCGGCTTTGGGCCCATGTCTATTTCTATTAACTTTGTATGAAAAGCTATAAGGTTCCATCTTGAGTTTTTACCGTAGGATCATCTTGAGCATATGGCCCACCATCTGGTGGGACCATAGGTGGCTAATGACAGACAAAGTATGGTCCACTTCAGCTTTTCCATCTCCACCATAAAGTAGAACCAAATATATCAATACCGTATTGTTGCTAAGAAATTGTAGGATCTAGTTAGTTTGTGTTTGTCTTTTTTACTTTCATGGATATGATACTAATATCCCAAGTAAAAATTGATCGCAAGATCTCAAAAGTGCTGTAATATTCCCGTATAATAAAGTTTTGAATGACATTTCATGGCAGATGTGGGATGACCAGTGGAAAAGGAGCTACAGATAAATAATTTTAATAGTTTGTGTAGCATTGTTTGCTAGGCTGTCACATGATAGAATAGACAAGAACAATGTGGCTTAGATGGTGGCGGTGATACAACTTCTGATTCTCGTTAGTTTATTATTCTAAGTCCAATTATAGTTTTAGAAATGAAACGATTTAAGAAAAATGGTTCTTTTGGTTGACCGGATCCATATATTGATTGTAAGTGAAATATTAGTGAAGGTCTTCCTTCGTCCTCATCTGGTTAGTTCTAGGAAATATTTGTTAATAGACTCATTTTTAATGTTTGAGACAAACATGTTCTTTATGTGATTCTATAATGATGACACGACTTATGGGGTATTGTATGTTTTAGCCAAATGGGTTTCTCAGTTTTTGTCCACAAAAAGTGGCTTGTAAGTATTGTTACACTTAAGTCTCTATATATTTTCTGTAGATCCTTACAAATTTCTAACGCGGAATTGAAGGTGTTACATATTCATCAAGGACATGATTCGTATCTGAATTAGGAATCATATCTGCCTATTGATTGTCAATTTAGGCAAGCACTTTTTTATTATTCTATTAATGTGGTTGCATTCATGCTTCCCTATAAATCTTTTTAGCTATCCTTTTCTCTATTTTTTTATTTAAAAATGGATCTTTCTGCATTCTTCAAAATTTTCTTCTTACTTGATGACTTATGCTGATGAAATACTTAAGAAGTTAATTTGCTTTATGCACTTTATATAGACACATCATTTTGTCCGAAAATATTTTTTCGAAATTAAGCTTCAATCGTAATTGAAAGATTTTTTAGATTTAATTCCAGAATCAATTGGCATTAAAAATGATGTGGAGAGATTGTCGAAATTTAATTCTATAATCAATTCACATTAAATTGATAGGGAGAGATTTTGGAATTTGATTTCAGAATCAATTTTCATTAAAACGAAAATAAAATAAAATCAAAGATTTAAGGGAAATTGATTGAGTATGAATTCCTATATAAATCTGTGATCAAAGCAAATGGGGATAGAGAGAAAAAGAGATTATGTAGAAACTCTTGAGAGAAAAGAGAAAATTTTGTTTAGTAACTAAGAGGTTTTAGGTTCTGGATTTGATTTGTTTCGATTTTCTAGAATTGAGATTTGGTGTTTTTGAGTTTGAATTTCTGTAAGCTTCTGTATTTTAGGGATTCTTGGTTTTAGCTTTCTAGATAATTTGTTGGGTTTTTGAAAATTCTCTATCAGCTTTTGAGATTTATTTGTTAATTTTGAAAATTAGTTAGAGAGAAGACAGAAGAATAATCATTTTAGAAAGAGAGGCATACTCAAATACTTTTGAAGAAAAGCTTGAAATTTGAGGCATCTAAATCTGTGTGTTTTACCATGACCCGATCGTAGGTATTTTCTTCCTATTTTCACTCCATTTTCTGTTTTGACTTTATTTTTCTTATTTTATTTATGTTATTTTGTTTATTTTTATTTACTCTTATTATTCTCTATTTTAAATTGAAAAAAATACATTACTTATTGTTGTGATTTTTTTTCTTATGAGTTTCATTTTACTTATTTACAAAAAAAGTAAAATAAAAATCTTTTCAATAAATTCATGAATCATTCCAAACTATTAGAGAATTTTTATGGATTTGAATTTTACAAAACCACCAAACTATTGAGAAATTCATAAAATCAGTTTAAAAAATAAAAAATATTTCATCCTCCAAGCGATTAAGGATTACTTTTAAATTAAGTCTTACCAAACTATATAGGAGACTTAATAAGATTGACAAAATTTTTACAAATCTTTTTACAATAAAATCTCACCAAACTATTGAGAGATCTGTCTCAAATAAGTCCTCTAAACTATTAGGAGATTTTACTAATTTTTTTGAATAAAAGTACATTAATAAATTTGAACGCGAAGCCTTTTCAAAGTGGGACACTAGTCTCCATGAATACTCATGAGGTAGAAAATTATCTTAAATTGCTACCAAACTATTGGAATAATTTTAAGATATATTTTTAATATTAAATTATCTGGTAAATCATAAATATGATCAAGGCTTGGATAATCTAAAATCCAACTGGTACAATTTTTTAGATGGGCGCTGTGGGAGTGCTATAACCTTCCCCACGTGTAACCATACTCTCGAACCTAAACTCTGGTTTCCTAGATCAAAATCTACTATTTAAAGATACCTAACACTACAGCAAAATGGCGTATTAGCAGTAGTTTTGTAGTGGCCTTTCACTTACAAATGTCGCTAGCTTCCGTGTTTTTATAAAACTTCAAGTGTTTATTATCCAAACGCCACTAAATATTCAAATAACGGTGTTGTTACTTATAAATGCCATCCAAGACTTGATATTAGAGGCGTTTCTCGACTAAAACACCTTGAATATTTTTTATTAAAAGTTTCAATGAATAGTTAAGGCGTATTTTTGATAGACAACGCCTTCAATAATCACGTCATAAAAAATTATATAAGATTAATGAAGGTGTTGTCTACAAGAAACGCCTTTAATATGTAGACAAAAAATTTTTGACTTATGAAATTTATTTTCTTCAAAAATTCATTCAATATTAAGCTTATCAAATCCTTTGGATCGTACAGATGTTTACCATAAGGTTGTTAGTTCGATTCGTCCTTTAGCCTTTTTTTGGGTCTAGGCACAGATTATTTGTTATTGATTATTCTAGGCATTTTCTTGGCAAAAATGCATTCACCATTGTTCCAGTTGTTGCTGAGGGTCGCCCAATTTATGATAACATAAAAGCTTTCATAAGGCATGTTAATTTGATCTTGTACTTTACTCTGAGCAATTAAGATATGCCTTATTTATTTATTTCCTAAATTCACAAATACATGATATCATCAAATGTTGAGAAGTAATATCCATATTCTTGACTGTTGCTCTGGGGTTACTAGAATGTATGATACTTGTGCAACTTTTATGGGCAAATTTGGTTATTGATGGTCCTTTTATGATAGCTTTTGGGTTTAATCCTCCAAATGAAGGCATAATACAAAGCACCCCGTAAAAGTGATGATGCTCTTATTAACTCCTGGGTTCTCTTTTGTTACTTGATTTGTATTCATTAGCACTTATTATCTCCCCCTTGAAATTCATTTGACTTCATGAAAGTTAGAGCTCAAGATAGCTATAGAGACAATGTGTGCTTTCAGAGCTTGTGAGCAAAGATAAGAGAGATATCAAGATAAAGTTTTCTTTTAAAATTGTTCAATATTATGTGATCAAGAGTTTGATGTATTCTTTTGCTTACATTTTTCCTATCTACTTCTATATTTTTAGAAAAATAGATGTAAATAACAATATGTATTGGAACAAATTATGTATTTAGATATTTAAATATTTATAATATTCAATTTATAAAAATCATTTTTATTTCTTTCAAATTTTTATTTAATTATAGTAGTAAATATTGAGAGAAATATAAAAAAGCAAAATTTTCAATTTTGTGGCATTTTTTGAATACAAACGCCACAAATTATAGAAATTAGTGGCGTTTGTATCTAAAAACTCGCTAATTTGCGTATTTAGCAGTGTTTGTATCCAAAAAAGGGCATTTTTGGACATAAATACACTAATTTCTATAATTTAGCAGTGTTTGTCTGCATAAACAGCACTAAATTTAGTGGTGTACACAAATGCCGCTAAGTTAGCAATGTTTTAAGGAAAAATGCTGCTATTTTCTCTAATGCAAATATAGTCAATACTTTAAGTGACATTTTTGACAAACACCATGAATTGTTTAGCAGCATTTATAAACGCTGCTAAAAATAGAAAAAAATGCTACTAAAGATCTATTCTCTTGTAATGTCAATTGTCATTGGCTGATAGTTTTCTAGAAAAATGGTCTAAGTATATAGTAGTCAATTATCATTGAAAAGGAATCAACTGCTCTATAAGAGGTCAAATGTGGAACCTTTCTAAGATTTGAAAGAAGTTAGTTGCTATATGAAGTAGCCAACTACTCACGCATAAAAAAACATTCTGTAAGGTGAAAATAGTGGACTACTTTATAAAAGAATCGACTAGCCTACTTCAAAAAGCATTCTGGAAATTAAAAATACAAAGAAATAGTTGATTGCTTTCTTAATGGAGTCAACTACTTTGCATGAAAATTTACAATATTCAGAAACGTGAAAAATGGTTTTTCTTTGTATGAAAAGTTTGATTATTCAAATGAACACATATGTCTATAATATTTCAAAGAGATATATTTCTAACCAAAAGAAAATGATCTAACCAAAAAGAAGTGATTTTTAATTAGAATATTACAATAAAGAAGTCACAACCTTATGATTCAATCTCTAGAAATAGAGATTGATGTAAGTTCATTTGGACATACAATTCAATTTAGAATTAACTCTGTTTTTTCTCTTAATTTTTTCTCAATTAAAGGTAAGTTTCTTTAACATTGTTTGCTATAAAAATCTTTGTTAAAGACAAGGTATTTCCATTCTTACCCAAGAGTATTTAGTGGTATACTTTACTACTACAAAGTAAGAATAAAGAAGGCTTCATTATATCTTGAAGGCATTTTGGTTCACCCTTATTGCATACTATAACTAGTTAAGGTGAAATAAGTCTTAGGGAAAGTGGCATATGTAACACTCCTTGAAGTTATTTCATTTGTATTTGAAGGTCCATATTGTTCAACTCCAACTACATAACAAAGAGGTTACAATAAGTTAACAAGTTGTCAAGACGTTTATCAAAAAGTTTTTTTCTTATAAACTTTTACTTTTATATTTTTTTCTAACATAAATATCATCCTTTCCTTCCATAAATTTGAACTTAAGATTTTCAATTTGAAAGTTTAAATTCTAATCCCCTAATATCTCAATTAACATTAAAATGAAAAAAAAAATTTCATAACTACTAAAATATTTTTTCTTTCTTATCCATTGCCTTTGATCCATTTATCATTCCCTTACTTTATCATATATATATATATATGTATATATGAAAAAGAATATCCACTTATACTAGTGTACGAGTTATGCATTTTTTTAACATTGGATCAAAATTAAATTTATAGCACTTAACCATTTTGATCCATTAGTGCAAGTGAATCCCTCCCCTCACTTTTCTCTATAAATATAGAGAAGGATCAGTTTACATCAATGTAAAACCTTTTAGTTTTACATATTTTTTAACTATTTATTTCAATAGATCCCAAAAATGGTAGAGATAAGTCAAAAGGAGAAAAAGTGAGTTAATCTCATCTATTAAAATACATGGTTAGAAAAATATGTAAAATTAAAAAATTTTACACTGGTGTAAATTGATCAACACTATTAACTTCCTTTACATTGGTGCTACTAGAGTAGACCTGTTCTAAAAATACTGTAAAAAAAAAAGCTAAAATAGCATTTAGCAAACTTAATACAAAAGTATGGTGAGATATTGAAAAAATTATTTGATAATAATTTTGTATATTTTTAATAAATAAAAAATAAATAGTCAATTTTGTTAAATTAAATCACAAGTTTTTAAGTGAAAATAATAAATAAGATAAAAATATATTTTTATTAATTATAATAAAACAAATGAATTCAATAATAAATGGAAAAAATCTAAAAATATATAATCTTCCTTATAATTTTGTAAATTGTGAGAATGTAAAAAATATTTATTAAATATTCTTTTTTAAAATTAATACTTCTTGAAAAGTTTCGATTTATAATTTCATCTAAAAACTCATATTTGCTTTTCACATAAGTTAAAATTTTTAAAATTCATAATTTTTTCATAAGTTGGGCCAAATGATTTGTTTTTTAAAATTAGGCTTTTTGTTTATAATAAAATACATGAAACTTTTTCAAAAAGTAAAAATAAAATACAAAGATTTAAAAAACAATACAATTTTGCAAATCTTTTCTATTCATAAATGTAATTCATAGGGTAACTAATCTTTATAATTTTTCTAAAAAAAAGAAAAAAAATCTCATTCAATATCTTTAAATTAGCAGTACTCATTATAAAAAGATATTAAAGTGGCAAGTCGGTCACATCACCTAAGTTATTTCTTGTTATACAAGTTAGGTTATTACTTGGTTAAATCCGTATAAATAAACCCATGCACTCAGCCTTTGTTTATCAACCCCTAAAGACACGTAGAAGTGCTGTACAAATTTTGGTGCCCTTGACTGATCTTCTGTTTTCTCACTATGGAGGATAATGTATTGATATCAAATCCAACAGAGGTGAAGAAAACAAGAAGCAGCCGAGGTCGTCAGTGAATTGAAATCAAGAAACTGGAAGACAAAAGCAAGCGTCAAGTCACTTTCTCCAAACGTAGAAGAGGGTTGTTCAATAAAGCTAAAGAGCTTTCCACATTGTGCGGGGGCAGAAGTTGGTATCCTCACATTATCAAAATCTGGAAGAGTATACACCAACGATAATGTGGAAGTAGTTCTTGATCGATATCTAGCCGAGTCATCTGCTTAGGGTAATTATTCATGGATAAAGCAAAAAAAAGTTAAAGAAGATATTAGTGATGCGTTTTGGTTAGATCAGCCGATTGAGAACATGAGTCTGGTGGAATTGCTGGAATATGCGATGGCGCTTAATGACTTGAGAAAAAATGCAGAGGCTAAAGTGGAGGAGCTGACCATTCAAAAATCTACTTGTTTATGGCATTATGTTGCCGATCAGGAATTGAATAAGGCACAGTTCTTACAGCAGTTAATGGTTGGGGGAAATTATGATTGGTGTCGCAACTCTGACAATTTCACTCTTGTTGAGCATCGTCATTGAATTTAATCACTGCATAATTAGAGAATGATTAATTGGTGGATTATATATATTAATTACCTCTTTTAGGTGGAAATTTTTGAGAGCTAATACTAATGCATAAGATAACATTTTATCTTTATTTTATTTTTGGCTCTTAGGTTGTACTTTTTGAACAGTTTTACATGATTGGAGAGAATAATTTATTGTATTTTACTAACAATTTCCAATTGGCTATCAGGACTTCAAAAAGGACAATAAGATGAGAAAAATATACTAAAGCATAGATTTTTGAAATCTATGCATAAGCCCACATATAGTCTAAGAAGAAGGTGGACCGTTTTGCCTCGTCACTTGGATTGGATTAATTAGCGACTAATGTAACTAGGAAAAAAAACTTAATTGTTTCATTATGGTTAGTATTTAGATTATTATGGATTTTGATGACAATTTCGATCATAATTTTTTCTTTATATTTTCTTCTTGGGTCATTCAAAAATCATCTCTAATTTTTTTTTTTAACATTGGAGAGGAATACAAACAAAGTATCTTTAAAAAACCCCCTTAATCCATCTGCCTCATCTTTAATGAAGTTGATCATAAAAAGATTAGTCTGGGTCTGGAATGGATCCAGGTCCCTTTCACATGTCTTATTTGTTGTCTAGTGATTAATTTTTCTGTTCCTTATTGTTATTTTAACAATAAAAATTGAAGTTGGACAATAATACAATTTGAAGAGAAAGATGAAGCAAAATAAAATCCAGGCATAGTGGATATATATAGTTTCGAATAGAAGTCAAGATAATAGTGTTATCGATTGGTATTGAACAATATAGTGAAAGTGATGGCAATCTAATAATATTAAAAACCAATGTTTTAATTTTTCAGACAAATATCTAAACATGACACCAAATCGTCTCTTCGATTGAGGATAAATCGAACAGATCAGTAGATACGTCTGAAGTAATTATCTGAAACATTTTATCCTAAGGCATATTTATTTTGTTCCTACAAAATATAAAATATTCAACAAAAAACCACTAGCTAATTGTATAATACCAATTGGAAATTAAATCAATTTGAAATTTCATGTTTGTGGAGTTATCAGTCTAATTTTGCCCCTTTTGGCTTTATTTCAACACAGTATTTTCAATTGGAACTGTTCTTTCTCGTATAATAGTGTTTATATTTCAATCGGAACCGTTTCTTTCTCATATAATAGTGTTTATATAAAGAAGCAATCACCAAGTAAAATTTTTTAATTTTGTTTTTTTAATAATTGATTTCAACAAATTTAATGGATGTGTAAGAATATCAATGGGTATAATACGAGACGAGTATACCATTTCCTATCTTCATCCTCAAATTTTTATATTATACCAATTTTAATATTTTTATCTAATAGGTATTTCAAATATATCTTCATCTCCATGCTCGTATATATTTAAAGAGTGTGGGTGATCTTGTAACTGTAACTTTTCTAAAAAAATAAAAACCAAATTCTATATTTTGCTTTTTTTTTTATTTTTAAAATTTTCACATTTATGTAATTTTTTATAAACATATTAATATATATTTTTAAATAGAAATATATTAATTTTAATTTATCTAAAATAAAATTTTATATTATTTAATAAAAATTTATTTACTAAATATAAATATAAGATACGGATACAGAATATGTACTATATTATCCATCTCTATTCTCATATTTGATAAAAAATTTAAAATCATATATATTTCCATCTTTATCCCTAAAAATTTAAACTACTCATTATGTTTCCATTCGGGATAAAAAGTCAAGTTTCCTTATCAAGAACGCGTAAAAATTGATATTTCTAAATGGGATGAGAGAGATAAGTGTCAAAAATAGAAAAAGAGTTTAATATAATATTTAGATCTATTAAAATCAATCATAAAAAAATATAAAACTAACAAATTTTACTCTAATATAGTTTAATCTCTTTATATATATATATATATAATATGATCATTCTTACATTAGAGGTATAAATGATACATCCTATTGTGTTAAGCATCAAGCTCGAGACTCGATTTATCAATGAGCCAAATTCAAGTATCATAATTATCTTATTTAAATAGCTGTGAACCTAATCGAGCTTTTCTGTTTTACTATATGTTTTTACTATTTATTAAAAAATTAAAAATTTATCCCTTATTTCATATAAATTCCTTAAAAACACTAATTCATACTCATTTAATATTCTAAACATCATATGCCCATTTCTATCTATTTCTTTTCATTCCCACTCTCTCAATCCTTCTCCAAATCCAGGTGTCCCTATCTTTCCTCTTCTAAAGCCCTCTTAGATTCTCAACAACCACCATTTCCTTTCTTTCTTACTCTTTTGAGCTTTCATCTTTAAAATTTTCTTCCTTTCCCTATCTAGAGTTCGATTCAACAATCTTTACTCTAGCTAACAATGTCCTTTTAAGCTAATGGCAATAGTAGCTATTCTCCATCAATACACCTGGTTTAATTTTAGTAGCAATTCTAGGTACGGTCTCTAAGTTTTTTTTTTTTTTCTTTCATTTGAGTTCATTGGCTTGATTTTTGAAATAGGCCTTAGAAATTGTTGTTCGATTCTATGCTAAAACTTTTCTTAACTACCTTGTTAACTCTTGATTATTTAGATTTAATTTGGTTAAGTTTTTTTTTTATAATTAATTTGTTAAGGGTAGTTGTCTTATTAGTTAAATTGGGATTTTGCTATCAATCATGTTAATTTGATTTGTAATTTTGGACTAGATAATCAGATTAATCGAGCTTGAGCTTTATCTCGAGTCGAGCTTAAGCTTGAAAAATAAAAATTTTGTCAAGTTTAAATCGAGTTTTTGAGTTTGAAATTTTCAATCGAGCTCGAGCATAGCAGTGTATTAGCTTGACTCGACTCGATTACACCTTACTTGTAAAATGGTTTAAGTAAAGCACAAGTTATGGAAAAACAATAGAATAATGGATTAATCAACACGCATGCAAAATCTATTTTCAATTCTTTTCGACAAACATACATATGCAAAAATCTGATATGATCTTATTATTATTTTAAAATTTAAAAAGTTATTTTCTTTTTGTTTGTCACATTTTTTTCATAAATCCAATTCCATTCCAACTTTGCAATCATCAAAATTTTCATTAAACTCTTTACCCCATTCAAAACTTTCACTGACATTCTTTTAATTGAATTTATCAAAAAAGTAAATTTTTATCATTGAAATTAAATTTAATATTTTATCAATATACCACGCGATTGTTAACATTTGGCTGACATTTCATATATGTTTTAAATGTTTGATTCTAATCATAATATTGTTTCATTTTTGTTGTATTTACCATTGTAATCAATTTAAATGATCAAATTATGTTATCAATCTCAGTAATTAAGTAAAAATATAGATTTAGTCTATTTGCAATAATTTCAATATTGACAATACCTTTACTTTTCAAATTTTGGAATTTCAATCGAATCATTAATATTTAATTTTTTTTCGTTAAATCCGCTGATGTGGATATTGATCTGTTAACATGACATTAATTTTGATTACATGGCAAATTTCATTGGCTGGTGATTTGGGTTATGATGACATGGATTTTTTTAATTCACATGGCAAAGATGTGAAATTGGGTAGGTAATTTATTACATAATTATGACATAATGGTATTTCCCAAATTCTTATTTATTTTTATCTTTTTTATCTCTTTTTAGTCTCTTTTCTCTCTCCTTTTCACCCTTCTAACTTCAAACAAAATCCAAAAATGATAACTTTTTTTCCAGATTTTGACATCAGTCACTTTTTTGTTCACTGTTCACCATCCACTACCACCGCTTGTTTGCATCAATTTTCTTTCAAAAAACCATCTTTAAACCTTCTTTGGACCCTTATCTTCATTTTATAAGACTAGATTTCCTTAAAAAATCTACTAAATCAATAGTTCTAGATCTAAAGTTGTAAAATTCCTCTTTAATAATCATATACCAAAACAAATTTTCAAATCTTCTTGATATTCTCAAAAACCAACAAGAACCTAAATCTTATCTCCAAAAACCTAAAACCCTAATCTCACTATTTATGTCGAGTTGCCATGATGAGGCTAAAAACCTAAAAATCATAAGGTTAGAGGTCGATTAGAAGTAAAGGTTGACATTTTCGGGTAATTTTGCTCTAACTCTCAGTCCAGTACTCAATAAAGAAAGGGAGAATGAAAGAAATCTTAAAAAGAGAGAGAAATAAATTAAATGTTCATACATAGTGTGAAGGGGCTACTTATACTTGTAAAGTGAAAATGTTAGGCTTGTATGCCTTGAGCTTTGAAAGTCAGGTTTAGAGCTAACAACACTAGCTCGACTTGACCTGACAGGTTGAGGTCTAATCAGGAGATGATAAGTCAAGTTGGCCGAGTTAATGTAGATCCTTAGATTTATGGGATTAAATTAAATAATGTCATCATATTTTATGGGATGTATGCAAGGGTTAGGATAGGATAATTTATTTATTTATCAAAATTATCCTTTCTTAAAGTTTATACAATTTAAATTATTAATATAGATTTTATGGGTATATTTAGACTTGTAAGTTTAATCTTATGGATTAAAAATAATCCTCTCCACTGGGGGAATATTGAATCATCTTATGCTAAGAGAATGATTAATCATTCTTACAATCTTATCTCTTTGTTTAGATATAAACCAAATATGATATAAAATGATTATTACAAACCAAATATGATATAAAATGATTATTATCCTATCCTCTCTATTATTTTATGTGTCAAACATGACTGAAGGGATGAAAAAGCTTCTTATATGGAGGATTAAATTTTGCAACCCTTGATCCCAATTCTATTCCAAATAAATTTGTAATTATTGTATTGTATGTTTTTGAATTTAGTGAAAGTAGTATATTAAATGCAAAATTCATTACTTAAATAGTAATTTAACTACTTTAACCTGTGCATATAGACCTAAAAATAATTGATAACAACATTATTTTCTGTAATAAATTCAACCGCATGGCATTTTTGTTGATAACTTGACATGATAATATAAATTTTTGGACAATATTGCATACCTTAAAACAAAAAAAAAAAAATTTCAGTAAAATACAAAAAATGTCTTTTTTTTATAATTTTTAAAAAGTTATTATTTAATTACAATAAAATATCTATCTATCTTATAAATAAAAGTTAACTATGTGGTCTCCTTTGTTGACACCTATCTCATGGGATGAAGTTGATATTTTTAAATTCATAAGAGGTGAATTAGGCATGTTATGACTTTTAAGACTCGATTGTTGGGTTCTCATTCATTTTAACCACTTTAGTCATACTCCAAACCTAAGTTAATGGTTTTTGTTTGTGATGTATAATTCCTAATAATTATATTTAATTTTTTTCATATTAGTATTTTTTGTTAATTTAAAATCAAGGAGCTTAGTAAGTATATTACATAAATAAATAAAAATAAGAACTATAATAATGATAAAAAATTATTGTTAAAAAATCCTCCATTGTTGAAAAAAATCTATTCATTTGGATTAAAAAAAATTAGAAAATGGTAAATTGAAATATTCATTTGATTGTAAGTTATTTCAATGGAATGACTTGGGATTCATTTTGCTTAAACATGTATATATTTGTAAGTTATATATATTGTTAAAATAAATTTGTAAAAAATATAATATCCAAGTAAACTTTCAATTTAGCTAAAAAAATAAAATCAAATTTATGTTTTTTATTACATTAAATTAAAATCATAACATTAGATTATATAAGTACATATTTAAATACATTAGCAACGAAATATGTACCCATGCTACTATTCTTTTACAATATATACCACAAAGCAAAAAGATTAGTCCATCTCCAAGTCATCTCCAATTATGCAACGTTATCTAAGATGAGGACAAAATTTTAATATTGTTACCAATTGTGCTTAAATTGATTTTTAATTAAAGTTTGTAAGGATTAAATTCATTAAAAATAGGATAAATAGATTAAAGCTGAAAATTAAGATAGTAAATGACTGAAATCAAACTTTAACTTAATATTTAAAAGAAATGTATTCATTTATGAAGCCACTTGAATTTACACCTGCATGATTAAAGGATAACGTCATATCCCATTAAAGAATATTTAAAAATATTAATAAATTAATATTATAAAAGATACATGATAATTTTTAATTCCACTTTCTTTATTTTTACAAAAATAAAACTATTTATAAAGTTTGAAAATTGTATTTATTACGTCCATTTTACTTGATCAATCTTAGTCAACATGATCGAACCTTCAAATTGCCTAGGGAATGCACACCAAAGTTGCTACATCATCAATGCCTAAAGAAATGGCTCACCCTTCGCCAAGGGAAAGATTTGCCTAACATCTCCACCGATATCCCATCAAGGCAACATATCAAAACTGAACACTTAACCTCCAACTTATCTAGGACTATTAAATATAGCCCGTGCCTGCTTAGGATGATTAAATGTGGCTTATAGTCATCCACGTGAATCCTCCTCAAGCTTCACATATACTTTCCATTAACTGTTAACTATCTCAATTAAATCACCACCTCTTGTCTCATAATAAGATAAAGATGAGTCTAGGTACGTAAGGCAAAACACATACTCCACATTTAAACATTTTCCCTCCATTGAAGCTTTCTTAATACACCTCACCATTTTACTTGCTTTTCCTCATGTATTCCACTAATTTAAGTTAAGGAGTGCTTCTTAAAACCAACTCTGGCATCCCTTATTGTGCTTTTTTAGTTACAGGTTTAAGCTATACAACCTTTAACAACTTCACACAAACTTTCCTCTAACTAACACTACGTTTGGATTGAAATGAAGGAAAGAAAAGGAAAAAAATGAAAATAAAAAAGTAATGGAAATAGAAAAACCATTTTTTTGTTTGAATAAAACTTTAATTTAAAGGAAAAGAAAAAAGGTAGAAACTCAATAACTTTTGATTTCTCTTGTTAATCCTAATTTTTTTTAATATCTCAATTTAGGAGAAAAGCTAAGGAAAGGAAAGTTCAAAAAATTTTATTTTTATAAAAAGACTATTATATCTATGTTTTTATTATGACATTAGATTTGATTATATAATAACACTTCTACAAAAAATAATTTCTTTTTTTGAGTATTTTATGCAATATCAAAGTTTATAAATATTTTATGATTTTTTAATCTTAATAACAAAATAAGCCAAATTAATTGTCAGAATAAATTAAAAAGATTGAATTAAACACAAAATTAAGAGTAATAAATAACTAGCTAATATATCTTATCATATTAAACATGCTTAATTTGTTTAAAAAGATTTATTTATACGAGCTAGGTAGTATAAGATATATTTGTATATTATATGTTACTTTTATAAAAAATGTTTATAATTAAAAAATATTATAATAAATTATTTCTTTTCCTTTTCACTATTTATCCAATATAGTTTATCAGAAATTTTTTTTCTTTCTTTCTTTTATTAATTTTAACTATCCAAATAGGAATACATATACCATTTTTCTCTCCTTTAAATTTTTTTCTTTATTTTATTAATATCTATCCAAAATATAGCACAAAACATCAAAAATACTATCAACATTATTGATGATATATAGGAAATAATATTCCATATATAATATATCTTTTGAGTTAAAGACTAACTACAATTACTCCTATTTAAAAATTTGAAATTAAAATATTAATTTTTTTATCGTCATAAATGATATAATATATATTACAATTTGATATTGTATTTTAAGGATCTTAGTTCAGATTCTTAAATATAAATAAGTAAAATTACATGACAAAAAAGTTATTATCCTAATTACATAACTCAAGGATTAAAAGGGTTATAATTATTTTTTATTTAATAAGAGATAAGAGATGAGAATATATGTGAAGTTCGGAACTTTCTTCTTACATTTAAAAATTTTTTTTGTCATTATATAAAAAAAATTGAAAACCAACTAATTATTAATTAGATGAAATATATGTTGATTAAATTTTTAAAATTTATGAATTTAAAATAAATTGAGACATATAATGTTTTTCTAGTCGAGTTAAATAAGTAAGAATAGAGAATTAAATGTGAACAAGAGTTAAAAAAAATATTAAAAAACTTAACGTAAGCACGCTAAAATTAAATGAAATGTTATTAATTACAAAATTAAATTCAGAGTTACTTTACCTAACCAAAATCAATGTATGGTAAAAAAAGAACAAATCCAACATAAACTAATAAAAAAAGTTGGCCACTGAAAAGTCCAGTTCCAGACTTCCAGTTGCCAAATCAGACGGTCTTATAGCCATTTCTAAACAGTGTCGTTTACTAAAGCGTGAACATTTCACAAGCACTTTTACCGGCAATTACCGGTAAACTTAACCCATCCCTTTTTTTGTTCTTACATAGGAGCGAGAAAGACATGGTTATAGTACGCCTGTTATCACAATAAGTTTTTGTTTTTATTTTTTTTTTAAAGTCTTTTTCTTCTCACTCT